>CH003236.1:725774-852054 GCA_000149265.1 Ciona savignyi | reverse complement strand
GCCATGTGTAAAGGTTTTTTTGTTTTATTTTTGTACAGGGTGTGGTCGTATTGATAGATATTATTGTGTTCTACTAGACAGAGTGTTTTGGAAAATTCACTTCTAGTTACAAAATGCAAATAAACTCGCTGCTCTATAATTAACAAAAACGTATTTTGATCTATATAGACGTTGCATCTGGAAGCACAGCCGATTATTTCTACGACACCACCGGCATCAAATGCTCATTTGCAACCGAGCTCAGGGACACTGGAAGATACGGATTCTTGTTGCCAGAAAGGTAAGTACGACAAACATTGTGAACGCCATTAGTTGAATATAGTCAGTCCTTTTGTCATAAACTTCTTTAGAATATACCATGTTTCTTTTATCTGCCAGCACATAATTTAAACCTTTCTATAATTAAGTTCAGCCTAATAATTCACTGGATTGTCCGCTAAATAAGTTGCTCATGGACAGAACTGCCTGTTTATCTATTGTTATCAATCCAAAAACATTTCCGCTGCGTGCAGACTGCTCGCGCTCGCACAGAGTTATCTATCGCGGCGGAGAAATCGCGTTCCGTAAAATTACACAATTAGGATAGCCATATGTATAGGATATAATGTTTTTGTTATTACAGGTTGATTAAGCCAACAGCGGAAGAGAGTTTTGCTGCCTTCAAAGTCATGGCACAAGCCATTGTGGATGGAAAGTGCAACTAAGCAACGATGTGTTAAATAAACCATATCACTTGGTTCAAGTCTGTTTTAATAAATGTCTGTAACGGAAGTGTAGGTTACACTCTATGTAAGTCAGTTTACTTTTCTCCAACTACATAGCCACGTTAGAATTACAGGAGCCTGCTCTTTCACTTTGATTAAAGAGTTGTCGACTAAATTGACTCCCTTTTAACAACGTGTTTTGTTTACAATAAGCATTCTAACCTCGGTCTGCTCAAATTAGGTAGACTTTTTTGTGTCAAAACTGATAAAAACACTGAAAGGTTGCCACGCGTTAGCCAAAACTTTTAAAAAAACACTTTTATCCTACGCCATATGCTTCTGCAAGCAAAAATATGCAAGTAGAAACTAATGGATCCCCGAGTTAATCATGCAAAGTACTTCAACCATGTTATGTAAAGCAAGAATATTGTTGTGGGTTAACATTGCTGTAACACTGCTATATTGATGTGTTGTTTAGATTTCCGGTCATTAAACTGGATTATTTTGGATTCATTGCGGCAATCTAAATTTATTTGCCTAAAACACCAAAAAACGGGTTAGCTTTTAACATATTTTACTCTGCCGGGTATTTCTCTATGGGGCTTCTAAGCCTTAAGCCAACAAAAAGAAGAAAATTACGAATTCGTAAGGAACCCATTAATAACACAGAACTAATTATTCGATAATGCCAGAAGTTGCCATAAAATGTTTTTTGTGACATTTAAGTACAATGCGGCTTAATTGTATAAAATTGACAATAATAATAATGATAAAAGTCGAAAATGCAAGCGCACACCAATAGAAAAGACAACAGAAGCAACAACATTATCTTTACTACAGTAGAGATCTGCCATCCGTCAACCGTTTCACACAGCTCCCCGGTTAATCACGTAGAAGACTTTCTCTCGAGGCAAGGAATAATATAAGATTTGTAACTTCTTCTTTTGTAACTAATCTATTCGTCAGATTGCTCATGTATGCCTTAAAAAGATGTTCTCTCGCTGCGTTGTCCAATGCATCGTCGAATATCTTAGTATTTACGGGACCAGGACTGTGTGGGATATTAAAAGTTAGTACACACGAAGATGTATTTAACTATCCGACCATAGTAATAACTGAGGAGTGTCAACCACGTTTTATCCACCACTATTTTTAAAAGCCATGTTGTGTGTGTGGTATATTTTTTTGCATGCAGAAACGATCGGGTTTCCTGGATACCACATCAACCATGGTGTATCTGATACAAAGTGTATAACGTTTGTTTCCTCGCGCAGAAATTAATGGGTTCCCGAGTTACCAATCCAAACTTAACATCAAGGTTTTCTGAATAAAGTACTTACGTTGGTATATTAACAAACGATTTTTTTAGTATTATTGCGAGCGTTTTAGGTATATTTTATTTATATTTTTTTCATTGTTATTTAATAAAACTACCACAAAAATGCCTGAATAAAAGAAATGGTGAATGTACCAATATTCTTGGGTTTGGTGAGAGTTTCCTTGTCGTGATTAAACAATTTGTCACTGCGTAACTAATGTATTTTAACTAACAATTCTAACAAGTTTAACTTATTATTTCATTTTATTCCTTTCATTATCGTGACTTAAAGTAGACTAATCGATGGTTTGTAACCTACTGGGGGATTTCCCTAACGCAATTAACTAGAATTATCCACTGTAGATCCAAACCATATTAGCTAACAGCACCAGACGATTTAACCTAATTGGGCATTTTCTTTCTTATTATTTAAAGCGTAATTGTGTCTGATTACTAGTTTCCGTGGAATTTAATAAATGGAGATTTCCCAGAAAAGGGTTAAAGACGGTTGTGCGACATTCGCATCATTTTCGTTCGTTTTTACATTTTGTATATATATTTATCTTAGTTTTATGTTTTGACCACATTCACACGCGTACTAATTATGGGTCCCATTTGGAAAAATGGGACACATATTGTTTTTGTCCGTTTTTTTTTTCTTTTTTTTTTTTCGTCAAACGCTTGACAGGCATGACTTGTGGACCCAACATCTAACAGAAAGGGTAATGGAATCACAATGAAACTCGGTAATTTGTTAGACCACATAGTTTAGATATGCAGAAGCCAAAATTTTGGGTAATAAATCTAGGGGAATTCCCCTGGGACGTTAAAAACCAAAACAGTATTTTTTAATAAAAATTTAGGTTTTTGAGGCATAGCGCTTGAACAGCTTCTCTCTCTTTGTTTAAATTTGGTGAAATGTAAGTGCATTAGCCACTGATATAACACTTGAAAGAATTAAAAAAATTACCTAGGGAAATACCCTAAAAAATAAGATTTTGTTTTAAATCATGATTTTGACAGGCATGGCTTGTGGCCCCAACATATACTAGAAAAAGTAATGTAATCGCAATAAAACTATGTCATGTGTTAGACAATATGTCCTAGATATGCAAAAAAATAAACTTTTGGGTAATATACCCAGGGGAATTCCCCTGGGGGGTAAATAACCAAAATAGATTTTTTTTAAAAAATTAGCTTTTTTTGCGCATAGCGCCTAAACGGCTGCTCCAAATTTTAATTAGATTTTATAAAATTTAAGTGCTTTAGCTACTGATAAAACACCTAAAAGAATTTTTAAAAATACTCAGGGAAATACCCTAAAAAATAAGATTTTGTTCTCAAATAATGATTGTGACAGGCATGGCTTGTGGCCCGACATCTAACAGAATAAGTATTAAAATTGCAATTAAACTTTGTCATTTGTTAGACAACATGGTCTAGATATGCGGAAACCAAAAGTTTAGGTAATATACCCAGGGGAAATCCCCTGTGAGTTGAAAAACCAAAACGCTATTTTTTTTTAAATAATTAGCTTTTTTTGCGCATAGCGCTTAAATGGCTGCTCCAATTTAAACTAGATTTGATAAAATGTGAGTGCATTAGTCACTGATATAACACTTAAAAGAATTAAAAAATTAACCAGGGAAATACCCTAAAAATGAGATCTTGGTTCTTAAATCATGATTGTGACAGGCATGGCTTGTGGCTCCGACATCTATTAGAAAAAGTAATGGAATCGCAATGAAACTTTGCCATTTGTTAGACAATATGGCATAATTGTGCAGAAACCAAAATGTTGGGTAATATACCCAGGGAAATTCCCCTGTGAGTTGAAAAACCAAAACGTTATTTTTTTAAATAATTAGCTTTTTTGCGCATAGCGCTTAAATGGCTGCTCCAATTTAAATTAGATTTGATAAAATGTGAGTGCATTAGCCACTGATATAACACTTAAAAGATTTAAAAAAAATAACTAGGAAAATACCCTAAAAAGTAAGATTTTTTTCTCAAATCATGATTGTGACAGGCATGTCTTGTGGCTCCGACATCTACTAGAAAACGTAATGGAATCGCAATGAAACTTTGCCATTTGTTAGACAACAAGGCCTTATTATGCGGAAACCAAAATTTTGGGTAATATACCCAGGGGAATTCCCCTGGGAGTTAAAAAACCAAAACGGTATTTTTTCTAAAATAAGCTCTTTAGGCCATAGCGCTTGGTTGGCTAAAATGTTAGTCCCCTATCCGACGTTGTACCATTGAGCAAAAAGAAATACAATACCTACGGAAATACCCTAAAAATTACGACTTGTTTCAAAACCATGATTGTAACAGGCATGCCATATCTCGCCGACATCTCAAACAAGGAGCAGCCAAAGCGGAATAAAACTGTTTGTTAGATTATCTAACAAACATCTAACTTTGATAACATTACTAAGATATGTAAAAACAGAAATTAATGTACTAAGGCCAGTGGAATTCCCCTGAAATAATGAAACTCAATCGGGCTGTTTTGGGAATTGACCTTTATTATACTACAGCGCGTGACAAAACGCTTAAATTAAAACATTTGTAGTAAAATGTTCGGAAATCTCACACGCGTATTTTTTTTTATAACTGCACATGGAAAAGAATTTTGGTTTAATAACTATGGGACCCATGCGTTTATGCTTGCAGAAACAAAACTATGACAGTCCGGTTAAAACTTTCTGAAATGTTAATTAACATGGACCTGACGTGCACATATTTAAGATTAACATATATTGTGTAGAGAACAATAATATCAAGATCGGATTGTTACCTCAGGGACCCATGCGTTTATGAATGCAGAAACAAACTATATACCCAGTGTATAAAATACATATGGTGGTTAGGGACCCTGCTCACATATATATATGGTACAAAATGTGTTTTACAAATAGTGGTGGTAAAATACGTGGTTGACACTCTCTAGTTCTTTTTTGTGTTTCTGTGCTATCCTTCGGTAATCACTTGAAATCTGAGCACAATATTTACCAGACTACACGAATTGGTGGCTGTAAGATACTCTGAGACGTGCTAGCTAATTTCTTGTGTGTTCTGTTTTTGTGATACTTGTCTTATCTACTCTACATGGCATGTGGGGATGTGACCTAATGTATGTACTGTATATGATTTGAGATGTGTGTACGGTGCGCTATCCAAAATTAAATGTTATTGTATATTTATGGGTCCCATTTGGAAAAATGGGACACGTATTGTTTTTGTCCGTTTTTTTTTCTTTTTTTTTTTTTTTTTTCGTCAAACGCTTGACAGGTATGATTTGTGGACCCAACATCTACCAGAAAGTGTAATCGAATCATAATGAAACTCGGTAATTTGTTAGACCACATAGTTTAGATATGCAGAAGCCAGAATTTTGGGTAATAAATCTAGGGGAATTCCCCTGGGACGTTAAAAACCAAAACAGTATTTTTTAATAAAAATTTACCTTTTTGAGGCATAGCGCTTAAACAGCTTCTCTCTCTTTGTTTAAATTTGGTGAAATGTAAGTGCATTAACCACTGATATAACACTTGAAAGAATTAAAAAAATTACCTAGGGAAATGCCCTAAAAAATAAGATTTTGTTTTAAA
Source organism: Ciona savignyi (assembly GCA_000149265.1). Classification (NCBI taxonomy): domain Eukaryota; kingdom Metazoa; phylum Chordata; class Ascidiacea; order Phlebobranchia; family Cionidae; genus Ciona; species Ciona savignyi. Next base: position 846,415 of record CH003236.1, on the reverse strand, counting down.
TCATGATTGTGACAGGCATGGCTTGTGGCCCCAACATATACTAGAAAAAGTAATGGAATCGCAATGAAACTTTGTCATTTGTTAGACAATATGTCCTAGATATGCAAAAACCAAACTTTTGGGTAATATACCCATGGGAATTCCCCTGGGAGGTAAATAACGGAAATGGAGTTTTTTTAAAAAAAGTTAGTTATTTTTGCGCATAACGCTTAAACGGCTGCTCCAAATTTCAATTAGATTTGATAAAATACTAGAGAGTGTCAACCACGTGTTAACCACCACTATTTGTAAAACACATGTTGTATACCCTATATTTATGCTACATGGTCCCTAACCACAATTTGTATTTTATACACTGAGTATGTAGTTTGTTTCTGCAAGCATAAACGCATGGGTCCCATACTTAACAGACCAAACTTAATTTACATTTTTAGTTAAATAAAGAATAAACGTTTTAAATTTACGAAAATTTTACCACAAATTTTTAAATTATAGCTTCTTTTCAAGCGCTGTAGTAAAATAAAGCTAAATTTCCAAAACGGCCCGATTTAGTTTTTCATGATTTCAGGGAATTCCCCTGGGTTTGGTAGATAAGTTTCTGTTTTTACATAAGTGAGTCATGTTAAGTAACAATTCTTAAAGTTTTAATCTGATTTGTCGACTTCTTGTTGGAGATGTCATTGCGATATGGCATGTCTGCCACAATCAAAATTTAGGAACATATCTTTGTTTTCATGTAAATTAACCTAATTAAATGTTTTCTTTTTTTAATTGGCACAAAGTGACTAATGTTTTAACATTTTACCGAATTTTATTAAAATTACAGCAGCCGTTCAAGTGCTATGCCCAAAAAATCTAATTTTTTAGAAAAAAAATGTTTTGGTTTTTAACGTCTCAGGGGAATTTCCCTAGATTCATTACCCAAAATTTTGGTTTCTGCTTATCTAGATTATGTTCTGTTACAAATGTCAAATTTTTATTGCGATTTCATTACTCCTTTTGCTAGATTTCGGGGCAACATGGCATGCTTGTCACAATCATAATTAGAGAACAAAATCCGATTTTTAGGGTATTTCCCTGGGTAATTTTTTTATTTCTTTTAAGTGTTAAATCAGTGACTAATGCACTTACATTCCACCAAATCTGATTCAAATTGTATCGGTCGTTCAAGCGCTATGCCCAAAAAAGGCTATTTTTTTAGAAAAAAATACCGTTTTGGTTTTAACGTCCCAGGGGAATTCCCCTAGATTTATCACCCAAAATTTTGGTTTATGCATATCTAGGCCATGTTGTTTAAAAAATCACCAAGTTTCATCGCGATCCCACTACTTTTTCTGGTAGAAGTCGGGGCGCCATAGCATGCCTGTCACAATTATCATTTAACAGCAAAAGTTTAATTTTAGGGTATTTCCCTAGGTAATTTTTTTATTTCTTTTAAGTGTTAAATCAGTGACTAGTGCACTAACATTCCACCAAATTTGATTCAAATTGGAGCAGCCGTTCAAGTGCTATGGCCTAAAAAGCTAATGTTTTAGAAAAAAATGGCCGTTTTGGTTTTTAACTTTCAAGGGGAATTCCCCTAAATTTATTACCCAAAATTTCGGTTTCTGCATATCTAGGCCATGTTGTCTAAAAAATCACGAAGTTTCATTGCGATTCCATTATTCCTTCTGGTAGATGTCGGGGCGCCATGCCCATAATAAGTGCATTAGCCACTGATAAAACACCTAAAAGAATTTAAAAAAATACCCAGGGAAATACCCCTAATAAATAAGATTTTGTTTTCAAATCGTGATTGTGACAGGCATGGCTTGTGGCCCGACATCTAACAGAATAAGTATTAAAATTGCAATTAAACTTTGTCATTTGTTAGACAGCATGGTCTAGTTTTTGTCCGTTTTTTTTTCTTTTTTTTTCGTCAAACGCTTGACAGGTATGATTTGTGGACCCAACATCTACCAAAAGGAGTAATGGATTCACAACGAAACTTGGTAATTTGTTAGACGACATGGTCTAGAAATGCACAGACTAAAATTTTGGGTGGTAAATTTAGGGGAATTCCCCTGGCACGTTAAAAACCAAAACGGTATTTTTTTCTAAAAAATTAGCTCTTTTGCGCATAGCGCTTGAACGATAGCTCCAATTTAAATCCGATTTGACAAAATGGAAGTGCATTAGTAACTGATTGAACACTTAAAAGAAATAAAAAAATTACCTAGGAAAATACCCTAAAAAATAAGATTTTGTTGTCAAATCATGATTGTGACAGGCATGCCATGTCGCCCCGACATCTATCAGAAGGAATAATAACATCGCAATGAGACTTCGTTATTTTTTTGGCAACATGATCTAGATATGCAAAAACCAAAATTTTGGGTGATGAATCCAGGGGAATTCCCCTGGCACGTTAAAAACCAACACGGTATTTTTTTCTAAAAAATTAGCTCTTTTGCGCATAGCGTTTGAACGGTAGCTTCAATTTGAATCAGATTTAATAAAATGTAAGTGCATTAGTAGCTGATTTAACAACTAAAAGAAATAAAAAAATTACTTAGGGAAATACCCTAAAAAATAAGATTTTGTTGTCAAATCATGATTGTGACAGGCATGCCATATCGCCCCGACATCTACCAGAAGAAATAGTAAAATCGCAATGAGACTTTTTCATTTTTTGACAACATGGTCTGGATATGCAGAAACCAAAATTTTGGATAATTAATCCAGGGGAATTCCCCTCGCACGTTAAAAACCAAAACGGTATTTTTTCGTAAAAATTGAGCTTATTTGCGCATAGAGCTTGAACGGTAGCTCCAATTTGAATCAGATTTAATAAAATGTAAGTGCATTAGTAACTGATTTAACACTTACAAGAATTAAAAAAAAGACTTAGGGAAATATCCTAAAAAATAAGTTTTTGTTGTCAAATCATGATTGTTACAGGCATGCCATGTCGACCCGACATCTACAACAATAAAACATGTATGCGCAATCAAACTTTTTTATTTGTAAGACAACATGGGCTATATATTCAGAAACTAAAATTTTGGATAATAAATCCAGGGGAATTCCCCTGAGACGTTAAAAACCAAAGTGGTATTTTTTCTAAAAAATTAAATTTTTTGCGCATATTGCTTGAACGGCAGCTCCAATTTGAATCAGATTTGGTAAAATGTTAGACTATTAAACACTTTGTTCCAATTAAAAGAAAGAAAACATTTATTAGGGTAATTCCTTTAAAAACGAAGATATGTTCCTGAATTATGATTGTAACAGGTATGCCATATCGTACTGACATCTCCAACAAGGAGATCGACAATCGACAAATCAGATTAAAACATTAAGAATTGTTACATAACATAACCCACATATGTAAAAACAGAAACTTACGTAATAAACCCAGTAGAAATTATCTACTAAACCCAGTAATTCCCTGAAACCACGAAAAACTAAATCGGGCTGTTTTGGGAATTTAGCTTCATATCAATACAGCGCTTACAAGAAAGCTTTAATTTAAAACATTTGTGGTGAAATATTCGTAAATTTAAGACGTTTATTTTTTTACCTTTACATGAAAAAGAAGTTTGGTTTAATAACTATGGGACCCATGCGTTTATGCTTGCAGAAACAAACTACATACTCAGTGTATAAAATACAAAATGTGGTTAGGGACCCTGTAGCATGAATATATGGCATACAACAGGTGTTTTACAAATAGTGGCGGTTAAACACGCGGTTGACACTCTCTAGTATTGTATTTATGATTAGTTACGCATATTTTATTTTGGCGAATTTCCCAAGATAACCTGGGTAATATAAATTCTAGTTGTTGTTTTTTTCTGATTTATGTTGTTCATCTTTTAATTTATAAAAAAATTAAATAATTCCTTATTAATCCGAAAATATTAACGATAACGCCAAAATGCACAAACTAGGCTTTTTTTCCACATTTTTTTCTGATAGCGGGAATTCCCCTTGGATTTTTTTGTAAAATTAAAGGTTTTTGAAAATAAAGAGAGCATGTCAGTTAAGATTCCTGTAAGTTTTAACCAGATTGGATAACCCCTTCATATCGATAATCGGGCGAGATGCCTGTAACCAACGTGACGCACAAAAACAAAACAAAAAAAGAAAATAAAAAAACGAAGTAAAACCAAGATGTGTCCGCTTCGGATTCGCACTATCACATTCCTATGCGTTAAATCTACAAATAATAAGTATAATATTTTTAATTTTATTAATTAACCATGTTTTCTGCTCTTGTGATAACTCTAAAAACGTAAGTAATGCGGTTACACATTAGGAGTAACATAAAACGAACGCGTGCGAAATGTGCACAAATGCCAGAAAAGAAACACTTACCAAACTGCGTTGCAACGAATTCCGTGACCTGCAAAACCTATGATAGTGGAAGTTAAGTTTTAATAATGGTTAAATATATTTTGTGGATACTTGTTTATTAATATCATTTTCTTGCAATTTTTAGTAGAATAGTTATCAGAACTGTATTAGAATATTTTGATTATTGATGGAAACACATTTCACTGAACATGTTATATTCGTGTTTTGATTCACCACAATGACATTAACTCGCTGAAAGCGTGATGTACCATTGGTCTTTTAATAAAGAATAGACCTTATATGTTACAAGGTCTATATTTTTGGCGGATTCCAAAATACAGGCGTTTTATGGTGGTCACTTTAAAGAGCACGGAAAGCATTTTTACTCAGGTTACGTTCCATAATAAACATAATAAAAGAGCCAGAGAAACCAACAACGGTTAGCTGCAGCTACGGTCTTTGTAAGGTAGGCGATTGAAGCTTTTGTCATGCCATACAGTAAAATAGGAGGTGAGTAATGTTCATGTGCAATGCCGCACAGGTTCACTATGTTACCTGAAGGTTAAATATTTACTTTAAACTTTATTAACGCACAAACACAAAGATGTAACGCGTTAGGTACATTTTGGTACCAAATGACCTGTATAAGCACAAAACGAAAAGTTTTATAATGTATGTATAGCTGCAAATAAAGCTGGGTTAACGCCTAATATGTAAACGCCTCCAGGCATAGCAGGTTACATCATTTTGAATAAAGGGAATCAAAAAGACTTGCCTTTTGTTTTGATTAAATGTGGTTTTGCAATCTTAGTAAGATATATGGGGGTCTTTACGTTGATGCTGATTAATTTGTCGAAATCTTTGCTTTTATACTGTGAAGTAATTTTGTTCGTTAATCCCTTTCTGTATACCAATAAAAGAATTTTAAAAATTAATGGCGTGATAACTTTGTAACCAAAAAGTGGAATAGAATAAAGATAAAATACAAACAAACTGTTATTTACAACTGAATCTAAATGTACTTTTTCGATCTCTCCGTATAGAAAAACACCAGCATTGTTGACCAAGACATCAAGTTGTCCAAATGTCTCGATCGTTTTATTCACAATTAAATCCATATCTTCTTGAATGGTCAGATCAGCTAATACCTCCAAAACCTGTTTAATAGTTATGGGGGTTTTTTTTTCGTCAAACGCTTGACAGGCATGGCATGTCGCCCCGACATCTACCAAAAGGAAAAATGGAATCGCAATGAGACTTTGCTATTTGTTTGTTAAACAACATGGTCTAAATGAGCAGAAACCAAAATTTTGGGAGATAAAACCAGGGGAATTCCCTTGGGACGTTAAAAACCAAAACGGTATTTTTTTCCAAAAAAACTAGCTTTTTGGGCATAGCGTTTGAATGGCAGCTTCAATTTGAATCAGATTTGGTGAAATGTAAGTTCATTAGTAACTGATTTAACACTTAGAAGAAATAAAAGAATTACCTAGGGAAATACCCTAAAAAATAACATTTTGTTTTTAAATCATGATTGTGACAAGCACGCCATGTCGCCCCGACATCTACCGGAAGGAAAAATGGAATCGCAATTAAACTTTGTTATTTGTTAGACAACATGGTCTAGATATACAGAAACCAAAATTTTGGTTAATGAATTCAGGGGAATTCCCCGGGGGCGTTAAACACCAAAACGGTATTTTTTCTAAAAAATAGCTTTTTGGGCATGGCGCTTGAACGGCTACTTCAATCTGATTCAGATTTGGTGAAATGTAAGTGCATTACCTACTAATTTAAAAATTAAAAAAAATTAAAAAATTATCTAGGGAAATACCCTAAAAAAGATTTTGTTCTCAAATCATGATTGTGACAGGCATGGCATGACGCCCTGACATCTACCAGAAGAAATAATGAAATAGTAACAAAACTTGGTCATTTGTTAGACAACATGGTCTAAATACGCAGTAGAAAAATTGTGGGTGATAAATCTAGGGAAATTTCCCTGAGACGTTAAAATTCAAAACGGTTATTTTTCTAAAAAATAGCTTTTGGGGCCATAGCGTTTGAACGGCTGCTCTAATTTTGAACAGATTTGGTGGAATGCTGGATCGTTAGCCACCCCACATATGTAAAAACAGAAACTTATGTACTAAACCCATGGGAAATTCCCCGAAGCCATCAAAAACTAAATCGGGCTGTTTTAGGAATTTAGCTTCATTTCAATACAGCACTTGAAGAAAAAGCTTTAATTTAAAACATTTGTAATAATTCCTTCGTAAATCTAACACGATTGTTTTTTTACCTACATATGGAGAAGAAGCATGAATACATGGCATACAAAATGTGTTTTACAAATAGTGGTGGTTAAACACGTGGTTGACACTCTCTAGTTTTTAGCGTTATTGGTGACTTTTGAATTTTAAGTGTACCTAACACTTAAATGATTTTAACCATTACACAGAAATAAAAAAGGGAGACATCGCATGTTAGGTTGGTGTACTGTATGTTTCTGTCAAAAGAAACCTAATGGTTTTTTAGTAACCGAATTAAAGTTTTATATTACAGCCTAATTATAATTAACATTATGTACATACAAAAAAATGTTTGTTTTATGACATACATGTACATTGGCTAAAATCTGTAAAAAAACGGTCCAGCCATTATGTGTATATTTTTAAATGGAATCCATATATGAAAAATTATAAAATTTACCTGCGGTGAACCATTTTCTTTGCATGTTTTGGCAACTTGAGACAGTTCCTGTCGATGAGCTGGTGGTCCAGTGATGCACAGTAATGCTCCTTGCTTTGCAAATCCCTTTGCTGTCAACGCTCCGATGCCTCTTGAACTACCTATACAAAAACACTGCTTTTAAAAACTTTCACGCTTGAATGATTTCCCGTTATAAATTTGCAAACGAGTTTTAAGATGACAGAAAATACTGTAGTTTATTCCTTTTTAATGCGTTTCGTACTATTTTAGCATTTAACGTTGCTATTTTGGGCAGAATTTGGTCTAGAATGGCTGTTTATGTTTGGCATACTGATAAAAAACGTATATATGTGAAAATCATTTTAATAAACACTACACAAAGCACACTTAATAATACACATTACAGCAACTAAAAACGTTTAACCTATATTTTAAGGTCATTTTACAGTTATTGTACTAAAATTCATGGTCTTCAATTCATGATGACCTTCTGTGCTCTCTTTTTCTGTTGAAACAATGGGCATATATTCCCAATGTATTGATCGTCCATTAACACTTTAACTGCCATATATACTTCTTTTACCACCAACACTCTGCATGGCCGGAGTCACTTTATCAACATTATTTGTATCTAAACAAATGACCTGTAATATTTCATTCTGAGCGATGATTACTTTTTTTCGTGCGAAAAAAAAAACACTTATTATTATCATTTAACCTTTTATGAATTTAAAATGTTTCCATCCCTGCACAATTTTAAAGCGAACGAGAAAGATTTAGGTACACAATTCTCACCATGAACCATTTTTAGGGAAACACCCAACACTTAATCTTACCCAAACCATTGATCAATCTGCTTTAACTCACATAACTTTAACAGCCTAAGCTAATAAGCAAGTAAGAATTGCATAAGTTCGTTATATTTGTTTTTCGCATAAGTTCAATTCTTACAATAACGAACTTATGCAAAGAATTGCATAATTTCGCAGTTATTTGTTTTTCGTAGAGAAGGACGAGTTGAAGCGTTTTGACCAAACACTTGTATTTTAACCTGCATAACCAGCAGTCACATCGTAAAGTACAGAAACAAAGAGTATAAAGAAATGGGAACACATGACATATTTGGCCACCATGAAAGCTGGAGACTTTCTTTTAAATATAGCCATGTGGTTAGACTTTAGGTGGTTTGACAAAAAAATGACACATGGGTAGGTTGGGTCACACAATGGGTGGAGGATGAAGCTTAAATAAGCATGATGGATATTACAATTTATATAAATAATTGTACATGTTTTAATTAAATCCCATACTAATATTGTTCGTAACACCGCGTTGTAAGAATTGCATAACTTCGTTATACTGGTTGGATTGTCGGGGAAATTTTAATATTATCTCACACATCGGGTAAATTCTAATAATATCACCAATGAGCAATGGACAATAACGATATGTATAATTAGACATGAACTTCTCTTCGGGTAAAGAAAAACAAAAAGTTTCGCATCACGTTTCGTTCAAAGTTTCGCATCACACCCAGTCTTCGTTGCTGTGGAAAGTAAAGTTAAATGTTTTTTTTTCGCCAAAGTGGTCAACCAAATTCGTTGGTTAAAAATATGTAGGGATAAACTATTTGTTTATATGACAAGCACTGTATGTCAGTAATTTAGACTATAATTGTTTTTAGGCAGCGTGATAAAAGGAGCATGTATTTGATCGAAACCAGTCGCGTTCAACGCTGACCGCATGCACAAATCGTAGCCTTGTAGCCGATTAGTTGGTGCAACCCATCAACAAAAAATGTCTTAATAAAAAATAGGTTGAATAAAAGTTGACACACTGTAGCAAATCCAATAACCCGACTGTGGCACGCACGCGCAGTTTTGACACTACTACTACAATCCTAGTAGGAAGTTTCGTTAAGTCAAACTTTATTTTAAGCTATTTTTACTTACTTTGTTGCACCTGCATTTTGCACAGACCCATCATCCATCTCCACGTCAGGTTTTGGTTGCTCAGGAAAGCCGAACCTGTATTCCACAGCCGCTGTCGGATGGCTTTGGTTACTGGTTTTTAATGTCTTGGTTTCAACTCACCGTGGGTCGTGGTGGCCACCAGTAGAACGGCAAGCATTATGTAGAGCTTAACATACACGCACAGTGAGGTGCTGGTTGCGAACATGACAGTATAACCAACGCTACACCACCAAGTCCATCCAACCTGTGCTCGACCCATGCTTGTTTCATCGAACATCACTTTCGCCATTACTGCGACAATTCATATTCGACTTTAGGACAGAATATGCTATTTATGTTTATCCCCGTGAATGGAAAACGCAAGGGGTGTTTACACACGGACAATCTTCAGATTGACCAGCGCCCATCGTCGGGTCAACGGAGCTATTGCACTGTGATGTTTATAATTTATACGTTACCTCAGTTTGGTAGAACCCATTAATTGACTAAGTATGGGCAATGTCCGCTAAGTGCTTTACCCAAGGACACAAGTAGTTAGCGACCATTTTCGAACCTGCAACCTGAAAGGAGACGCACTTACCCACCAAGCTAATCGGTAGATACAACTTGGATAATTCCGCAGACTCAACTCAGCTATATACTTATAAACCTGTGGGGATCTCAATTATTTTATCTTTGTACTACCTGCTGTGATCATTTGTAAGGAGCCATCGACTAAGCCACAACAAAACAGCATCGCGTAGACGACAAAAACAGTAGAATCTTCGTCGGGAACCCACAAAATGTAGAACAAATACAGCGCAAAGTTAAGCGAAAGAGCGATCGCCGCGGGGATCCTCCTGGATATGTCGAATGTGCAAATGCAATTATATTTCATGGATACGTTTACAACCAATAGATTGACCCACCTTCCCCAAGACCCGAGAATTTTTCCGCAACTGAGCGAGGCGATAAGAGAGCTTACTCCATATATAGCCATGCATAGTCCAACCTAAATTAAACAAATTTACAACGTTGCGACCGCCATGTTGTCTTATGATGAACTTACCTCGGTGAGACCGAACACGCAAGCCACGTATGCTCGGGTGACTTCGGAGACAACAAATGAGATGTGGAAACCAAATTGGAATTGCATCGGTGCCATCAGCAATTGCTTGGTGTTTACCAAATGCAGTACGTTTGCTTTAATTTCGGATTTAAGGAAATTCAAACCCCCGTTTGCAGACGCGCTCTCACAATCTTGCGTGGAGTTTTCAGGGTCAGGCACTTGCTGTGAATATCATATTAAAATTTTGTTATAGAGCATGTACGACTAATCATAGAGAAATTGTCAAAAATTCCCTAACACAAAGTAAAACATTATGTATGAGAGCACTTCGTGTAAGACTTATCAAACAACACACTTATACTGCAAATTGCAACATTATCAACTCATTATGTATAACAAATTACAGATAATAAAATTTATAAGACGCAAGATGTAATGCAACAATAGCTCGATATTCTACCTCCTTTCCAACAGACTTGATGGTATTTCCGTTCATATCGAGTTCTTCAACTTCCAGTTCGGAGTTATCTTCGCCATTCATATCTTCTATCGAAAAGTCGATTTCATCTGTGAATAATAGCTTTAAGGATCGCAAATCTATACTTTTTTGCCGGTCCTAAAATGTGTATAGAGATTTCAAACCTTTATCTGGTGAAGGAACGAACACGTAGCCGATTGCCCCCACAAGGCTCATAATCACAAATACGCTCATCATGATATAAATGGTCGACTCTTCGGGCCCGTGATACTTCTCTGGCTCTTCCAGGCTTTCTACCTGACAATCGTTCGCCCCACATATTTCACTTACGTGAGATCTGTAGGTGTTTGACGAAATATTAATAATACGAAAGATTGCTATAGTTTTATACAAAACAGGGCAACGAACAAGAAGTGTTGGTTTGGCATGTTATAAGAATTAGTTAGATCCCAAGGCATCAGCCAAAGTTTTTTTTTATCCACAACCGGCCACAGGTCATCAGTTAGTGTTCTTAGGTAAGGCATTTGGCGGACGTCACTTGAAACTAGTGGATTAGTGGGTGAAACTTAAAAAAATGCTTCGTCTCGATAATACACAACACACTGCATTTTTCCGATAACGGCGGGCACAAGATAATCTGATAATTTCCTAATCTAAGTGACAACGGTCCTTAGGTATTCCCAGTCACGGGTATAAATATGAATATTACAATATATCCTATAGTTGATACAAGGTATGGATATGCTAATCATATCAGAAAATCATGCAATACATATCATACCGAGTACTGGAGTCGTTCGTAACATTCAAGAACATATGTGTGTTGCTGGATACTTTGAAGATGACGTACGGGATAAGATTTCCGAAAACCTGAAAAAACACTTGCTTTAGTGTATAAGTTGCAGGATATATGTATTTTTATTAGTTTGGTTCATTTATATTTTTAATGGCCATGTTTTAAAACCGTAGTGAGCTTGCCAGTATTTAAATGACATGCGATATATGAATTGATCGTACTAACCATTCGGTAACACAACCACCCCCATGAATTTGGTTTATTTTTTACCGATTTCTGTTTCGACCTGTGATGGCATCGATGCTAAAACCGTACTTTTGCATATAATTTGGTATATGTATCGGTCGCGTTAACCATTCGGCCACACCACTGCCCCATTGAATTTATATTGTTTACACGAAATATTCATGCACGTATTAACAGCGCCGCGACGAAGATTATACCTGACAACTTTGATACGCGCAGAAGAAATATCCTGACACAAAGCTGATAGAACTAAAGAGCGATTGGGTTCCAGTTTTCTCGTATTTTTTGGCAAAGTAGAGGTTGTACTTTCCCGAGCATACCCAAAAGCAGCTTTTCGCCACTCCGTTAAGAAAGCTCGCCGGTACAATGGTGTAGTAAGCTGTGTGGGACATTTAGCAAATCAACATGATTTTTGTTTACTAAATCCTGACTCGGTTATGACTGCGTAAATCAGGTACCTGGATAGAAATTTGCTGCGGCGTACACAACAAAACTCAACTGAGTTCCGATCAAGCACAATTTGACATCGAAATAGCATAACAACAGGGGAGCGATCGAGAGTGTGCTCAAGGATACGGTGGCAAACATCACAGTAGATCCAAGCGCGCCTACAGGGATATTATTGACTGCACGAACTGTAATTTCAGGGCTATAATTACCAAGTCCGCCGTCTATATTTATGCTGCTTTGTAGATTGATGAGAGCCAGGTTCGCGGAAAACACGAGAATCATTCCAACTAAGTAGATTGCAAAGTGTTTGTTGGTCTCTCGTCGAAGACCACCAACGTTTGTGCTTTCCATGCTGATACCTAGGATTGATAAGTAATAATTCATGCTTAATACTTTTATATCGATATTGAAACTTACAACAAATGCAGTATCTGAAAAATTTACCTTAAATACAACGTAAAATATTGAACAATATCCGTGTTTCCCTTTATATAAGAAGGATAAAGTCAGTAACGAGAAGAACAGATTTAATAATGCATATAAAGTGTGGGGCGGATCAAACCAGATTGTTCCGGATTAGCTTCGTTTTGTCAGTGGTTGGGTTGTGGGCGTGTCCGGCGCCTGAAACACAAGATGTCGCATATGCACTTGTTTACTTTCATCTTTGTTGAACTTTGCTAAATGTTGTACAGCCGTGTGGCCGAATGGTTAACGTGACCGATACATATACCGACTCTTATACAAAAACTGTCCTGGTGACGAGCCCATCATGGGTTCGAAACTTGGCACAACCCATCATGGGTCGAAACTTGGCACAGTAAAAAAAAATTGCTATATGTTGTACGGTCGTGTGGCCGAATGGTTAGCGCGACCGATACATATACAGATTTATAATATAAAAACAGCACAAGTGACGTACCCATCTTGGGTTCCAAACGTGTGTCAGTAAAAAATTGCTGAATGCGAACGGTCGTACGGTCGAATGGTTATAATTCGACCGACACACATACTGAGATATATATACGAAAATATTGCTTTGGAACAAGCTCACAATGGCCATGCAACTTGGCCCGGTAAAAAAACTTTAGTAGAACAGTACGAGTGGCCGAATGGTTAACGCAATCGATACATATACCAATTCTAAGGGACCAGCCCTTCGAAACCAATCAAAAAAGCCTTTCGAAACCAATCAAAAATTCTAAATACAAAAACATTTGAATGTTTAAAATCATCTTTACATTTAGGGAAGCCAAATGGGCGTGCCGTCGAGTTTAGTTCATTTTGTTTTCACGATGAAAACACGAAGCAGGACCTTTGATAAAAATTTAGAAAATGGGGAAAAAACGGAAAAAACGACAGTCGTTAGAACACGTCTGAACCCAATCAACTATCAAGTTTTGGTATAATTAGCCGTGTCCGCTGTCTCACGAGTTGGGCCGAATAATCCTAAAACACCGCGTTAAGCTTGTTATATGTTACCAAATTTAACCGACTTTGATTTTCAAATATACCTGCAGTTAAGTCTTTTATTTCGACCATAAACGGCGTACTTCGGTGGATAGGACGCACCCGCTAACAGGTTCCGGTTCAACCAGATCCAGCCGGTTTAAAACTGCTGCACACACCATACTGCAAACCGGCCGAATAGGTCAGTACTAAAAGAAACGACGTTAACTTATACTATCAACCCCTAACGCGCTGGGATAATCAAAGCTAAAGCGGATTTTATTACAAGTCATCAACATTGGTTAGAAGTTGATCATGATAAACATAAAAACTTGACTATTTAAGAAGATGACTATAAAGTTTTGTTTGGTAAATGAACCCATCGCTAGTTTTCACAAACAAAATTGGGGCTGCATGTGTGTGTTATGTATTAAAGTATATATATATATTAAAGTGTATATATATATATATACACACATCGGTGGGACAACGCTAGAGAGTTATCACACAGGCAATCGTTAGATTATCTTGCGAATACGTATAAGGAAGGGTTGACACACAGGTAATCGAATCGACCGATTACCTCGACCCACCCTCGGTTTCCTGAGCTTTTAGAGTGTAGTATACTGATATATACGATTGAGATGTTCCTTTTGATTTACCGGAACCTGTTGGCTAGGGCGTTGTACTTCACCATTGATTACCTCGAAAGTTGAACATCATTGCATTTAACAACCCAATAAAGGTTTATATCATCCATAAAACACCGATGTAATAAGGTATTATATATATATAAAGAAGCACCGTAAAGGGTTCCAGTTTAAACAGGTTCAAACGTGATTTTAATAACAAAGTCAAATAAACCAGAAGTTCATTTTTTTATTTTACCCATAAAGCTAACCTGGATACCTATATATAGTTATGTCGCAATCGAATTAAAGTTTCCGGTTTAGATCTGGTCGGTCGTGGTACCGTTACCTAAAAACAAAACACATGAATTAAACATTTATGTTAAAGATATGTAGTATTGTATTTAACCATTTATATTACTTTTAAACTTGTACTTTATAGTGAAGAAATCACACTTAAAAGTTTGATTAAACGCAGGTTTGTTTAGTCGGTTAAAACATCAGCTAAATCTAGTGGATGAATGGATTGAACAAAATCAGTACCAACTTCCTAAATTTTACAACACAATGCAATAACTTCGATATCCCGGGGGCCAGAACGAGGAACCGCAGCATTTGCCATTTCGTGTCTTTTCTCATATGCATGAACACCTGATCTTCGTATTGTCATTGGTTGAGATATGGGCGTCAACAGTGGGTGGATCGCTTTGCTTAACCTCCTCTCAACTTAGCTTCGGTGTACTTCAATGAATCCAAAATTATTTGAACGGTGAACCCGTTAATATCATACTCAAATAAATCAGCAGTAAATATTTTTATTTTAACAATAAAAGCACGCACGTCGGAAAATCTCTGCAGACAAAGCCACACCGTATTATTCCAGATTCTGGTTCAACTTTGTAACTATAGGTTTGTAGCCCCATTAGTGGCAACTGTCAAATTGTTCTTAATTATTTTAAAGCTCGTTGTTTAGTAATTAAAGAATAAAATAGTTGATGAAACAATTCAACTTAAGTCGTTAATATCTGATTGCAAGCAACCAGTTGTCCTTCGTTTTGCTTACTTTAAATAGTTTGTAACATCTCGACTGGGTGTCTTCCAACACCTTGTCTATGTTAATTAGTTTCAATATCCTTAAACAGGTGCCTGTTATTCGGGAAAATCAAGTGTCGAGGTAAACCCCAAGGATTCTATTTAGCGTTACGCCATTGATTTTGAACATCCAAGTCAAATATTAAACGCAATAATTTTTTAATTTAACATTAAACACATGGATTTAATATAGAATTGTATAGATAACCAAGCAATAATAGTTAAAACGTTTACACCATATCCAAATGCTCCAAACGTAATTTTACCAACAGAGTCATATAATCAGATAGTAATAGCAAACTTGCATACACAGGTTTACCAATATAGGAAACGTGCGTAGCTTTCCTGGTAAGTCGCAATCCCCATAAAAGTCCGGTTCAAACCTGTATCTATAAAGCGAGAAAAATGGTCAGATAGATCCTAAGCATTTCGGAAGCTTGTTATGAAAAAAATGTAATATACGTGTGGATAAAGAAAAATAACTTTTCGTATTTTGTTATTACATCTTTTATAAAATTGCACCAATAATCTTATATGAAAATAGACATCGTATCGTATACCTTATCATGATAACTGCAGTTGAAGCTTCCATTAAACGTAGTATATAAGAAAAAGAACGTAACATACCAAAAAGGGTTTATATACAGCAGCTATAACCCTCAATTACGAAGATATATGTGTTATTCTCGTAAATGTAAAAACACGGGCAATCTCCAAAAAACGTAGATCATCTAACAAATAGATTACTAGCGTCGTCTCGCGGAAATGTAAAATGTTGACAAAAGGAAGTGTTACCGACTAGTTTGACAACGAACCAGCGAAACCTCCACCATTCAGTAGACTTTCGGTCCTTTAAGATTTCTTATCTACATGGGCTTTATATCATAAGTTTCTCTTTGTATCGAGAAAGTCACGGCGGAAGTTACGTTTGCGGGTTGTTTTTGTTTGGATTTAAAGCTATATTGGTGAATGAAAAAACTAAAGCTATGTTGAAAATTTATCCATCATTCCATTGCTACGTATGCGTTTGTCCAACCATACTTTTAAAACCTCAGCAAATACACATCGATGTATATTTTGAAATTGCAAAGCAAACATTTATTCCAAAGAACGCTTTCACCTTAATTAAGGCGACATACGTGACAGATGACTCGACAGTTACCACAAGGAAAGAAAACCCCGGACAACAAGCACCCGGACACCAAGTACCCGGTTAATTTATATGGATGGTGGTTGTCCGGGAGGTAGTTTCCCTTGTACCTACTTGATGTGTAGGGAAATCGGTGTTCTCAAAGCCAACAATCGGCAAATAGTTTAAACGAGACATGAATTTCTCCTAAGAGAAAGTGTTGCAAATTCACAATGGCGGGGAGTTGTTTTGAACAAATCGTAACAAACTGGTCGGAGTTGGTTGGATTATAATGGGCCTATAAACTTTGGATGGATTAAAATTTTTCTAGGAAATAAATGATCATAAAAATTTTAAATTTACTCGTTGAGGAAATAAAATTGTATTAGACAATGGAGCAACTAAGTTGGATGAACAATGAAGCTATATATATTTTCTGTGAAACTGCGACCATAACATGATGAAGTCAACAAAATGATGACTATTTCCTTTCTACTCTACAGTCTATTGCCCGAATAATGACACGGCCGTCAGTTATACATTTGCAGCACATATAAGATAAGCTGAAACCTTACTATTAATTCATACGAACTTAAACTACGAAGGGTGATAATCCTTTTACCTACACCGATTTTCGTTTTAAACGGGTGCAGTTTAAAAGGTTGTCGATTTGCAGAGATAATTATTCTATTTGCGCGACGGAAGACCAACTGGTTCCATTTATTGTGTTGTGTGTATACTCATACCTACATCTACGGAGGCGCCCAGAAACAAACTTTTAATATAACACACACTTTCAACGAAAATTACATTTACTTGCTCTACACGTATTGCATTGCAATTACAGGTAATGGGAAAAATTGAAAACTGGATTACAAGAACCTTGAAATAATAATAATAATAATAAAATAAATAACTTCATTAACGATATCGTTTACAACGTTTTCCTCAAGTTACAAAAGCCTGTACTGCTACATATAGCTCACGATAAATATGCCACAATCTTTTCCGTGATAGCAGTTCTGCACAGAGGACAGTTTTGCACTTGACCGCTACAAGTATTGCATAACACCAGGTGGTAACATGGTCGTAGCACAATGCTGGAGACCTCCATTAGACACACTCTACACCTCCGTTCGTTGACCAATCTGTTTAATTCGTCAGAATTAGTTTCGCATTCGTTCTGCTGAATAATTTCCGAACAGTGTTCAGAAACTCCTACTTGATTTTGGTCGCCGTATTCCAAGATAAGATCTAGGAGTTCCTCGAATCCGGTACATAATCTATCGTTGGTCTCAACGCATCTAAACAAAAAATGTTTTTTAAACTAAAAAACACTGTTTTTGAATACAGCACATATAATACACTGTCAAATTTCATATTTTTCAGTCGTTATTTCATTTAGAATAGTTGTATTATGTCTTGTTTAAAACCAAGTACCAGGTCATTGTAGTTACTAAACCGTTCCTAAAGTTCCTAAACCGTTAGTCTCTGTATAATATAATATCATACTTCGTTATCGCCGTTCGGATTTGCCCATCTCCAAAGCCCAATTCTTTTGCCTGTACCACCAATGTTGAAGATTCCATTTCAGTATCGACTCTTCTGTTTCGCCGTCTCATTTCTTCCCTGCCATCAATTATTTGCGGAGGTTCGATGGTTGCTGTGCTGTAAGGTGAAGTATTTTATTGCATTTTTCTCTTCAATTTGTTCAAATATTTTCGTAGGCAGTCTGGTTAGCTTGTATCGAGTAACACGTCGGTATGTCAATTAAAACGTGGTGGGAACAAACTTAATATTTTCGCTTATTACTTGGCTCTGTCTTTAGGCAAGGCCATTTAAAACATAAGCTAAGAACTGTTGTGTAAAATACCTTAGGCCTGATACGACGTTGCCACTGGTATGGTTTATAGCTGTTGGAACTACTGGGCGTTGTAGATTGGGAAATCTTTCACAAATCCTGTGTACATAATCTGGACCTTTTTGTTGAAGAACGAATTCACATCTGATGAAATAAAAAATATATATTGACGTCATTAAACAATGTAAATAAAGTAACGTTAAGCAAATATTGTATCGAGGTGTTGTAATATAAACTTACGTTGGAAACCATTTGGCGTGCTCATACCACGGGTTGTCCTGTGGTAGCCAATTCTGAAGTCCGCCGTTGCAATACCAGCATTTCACCCGATCTCTGTCACCTGGATTTGATAATATTTGTTTTTTATTTATATTCTGCTCTTTTTGCTGTTGAATTAACACGGTTGTTTTAAATCGTGTGGTTATATCCGGGCATTGCACATCTCCACAGAGTTTAGCCAACTTTTGTCTCAGTTAATATTGGGCTTAGTTCAAATGAAAAGTAAAGCATTTTCGTACCTATGTAAAATAGACCAGCATCTGCCATATCTAGAGGGGAAGCTATTGTGTTGTTTGACGACCAACGCGCCATTTGACTTGTAAAGGTTTCCAATCTTGCTTCTGCTCTTGCCATGTGTGGACTGATCGCTTGTCGACAGGGAAATAATTGCAAGAAGTCGCTCGACTGCTGATTGCTTATTACGACACTAGGCGCATTATTTGAAGGTGTTGTTTGTACTCCGCTTGGTGATGTCTGACGATGCGTTGTTTGTCGGGGGAATACATAGGAAGCTGTTTGTAATAGTGGCATGGTCGGTTGCAATTGCTGTGTAGACACTCTCACAGAGACGTGGCTCGACCGAGATCGTACTGCTGAGTTATTGGCGCATTCCACTGCATAAAATTGCTATTAGAGCATGTTAAGTTAAATAGTTAGTAGAACATGGGCAGATAACGATAACCAGTTTAATACTTACACATTGGTTGATTGGAAGGGTCTCCGCCTCCTGGTATGAGACAGCCATTATTGTGCCATCCAGCAGTCATAAAGTCTTCGTCCCCAGTTAATGCTTCAATGTATTGCCCACAACTACCGGAATTGGGTTTGAAGTTATATAACACACACAGCAACAACATAGCACTTTTAATATGCTTCAAAAGAGCGACATTTTCCACAAATAAAATTTTAATAAACATTGTGACAAAATACCTGAAGCATTTAATCCTATCTTTGAAACCGGTGTAGAAAAATCCGATTTTGGCAAGATGTCTGGTTTTGCGTAGTTCTATAGGAGCATGCCGAAATGTTGAGAGTCGGTACATTTCACTAGAAGTATCGCCTGTACAGATTACAGAACAAGTTATTTAAATGTAAACAAGGTCTTTTCAAATTAACTTCTTATCTCAGAAAGGCTGAAAACTTATGTCTACCAGATACTTCCAAATAAATAATATAAACTATGGCTCTGTGTTAGATTAACTTGTTAGAAGTCAAATAAAAGTGGCGCTCTGCTTACCTGGAGGTATGTAACGGCACGCTTGGCCGGGTGGGTCAGTTGAGACCGTGACCCTAATGGCATCCGACTCTACATTGCCGGAAAAAGTGACAGAACAATTTACCGTATTCTTTACGTACATCAAGCTGTTTAATAGTTTAACTTTAGGGACAGGGAAAGTCTGTAAAAGATTTAAATGTAGCATCGGTGCTATTGCAGTTTTCTAATCTGTGCATAGTAACTAATGCTTTCAGACTAATAAGAAATAACTTGTAGTATATTCGCAAACTTAATATACTATTATTTAAGTACATATTTATAAATTAATATGCTGCTGTACCTATAGCTCAAAAACGTTTATTGAAATACCTAACCATAGCACGTTATAAAGTAACAGTCAAACACCAAATGGCATATCACCTGGGGAATCCCCGAAATTTTCTTTCGGGACAGCGTACTCGGTGAGACATTTTTCTTAATGAGAAAATCTATTTACAGCTGCTTGGCGAAAAACAACTATGTGGAAATGCCGCGGTTAAAAATAATTTTTACATGTATTGATGTAAACAAGGAAAAACGCCATCATCCTAGATAGCACCGGAAATTAGTTTAAGGACTTGACGTCTTGTTATGTACAAAAATAAGTGTACTATCAATGGATTATGGATAAGCAACATTTCGTCTCACAGACCAAATTTACTCAAACATTTCCAGCACAAGTATGCACATTTCTAGCACAACATTCAGCTATTTTATTTATTTATTTATACTCAACAGGCTAATGTTGTGAACAACAAAATAATTTCATCATATGTACATGATTTACTACACAAGTTTTCAAACTTTGTTGCAGATTTTCTGATAATAAGAATTTACCCTTATCCGCTGGTATTATTAACATGTTACAAAATCACATGCAAAAATACCCTATAAAAATTTACAAATGGAAGTTTAAAATAATACTTTCTATAAATCATAAAAAAACTAAATACTTACTCATTGTGTTTATGGTCAGGTCAAAATTCCACATTTTATTCTGTTTGCATTTAAACTCTGCATACAATAACAAGGGAGGAAGGTAAATGCTCATGGATATAGTGCTAGAAATTGATGTTTCTATAATAGCTTTTAGGATCAGCATCATCAAACTATTGAATTTTAGTTAGAACTGTTAGGGTTGATTTTAAACTGCTGTTTCTTGTTGGCACGAGTATTGTACATTTCAACTCACATTTATAGTGGGTATACACATTAAGCTTACATCATTAAATATAGTATCACCCTCTTCCTATAGAAAGAATCACATGTTGTGTAGCCAGCAAAAACAAAAAAGAATACTTTTGTAAAACAGTCATGTAGTTGTGTTTGTGTAAATGTATTTTTTCAGAAATGTGTTAGAAATAAATGTGTGTGTGCCATGCGTAAAAACGCACAACCAAATATGTTAACTATCCTATCTATCTTAACCATTTCAATTATTCTTGTGGGAATTCGATTTTCAACAAGAATTGTTTCGTTGCATGTTTTTACTGTTAATATTCATGATGCTTTTAATACTTGTATTTGGGTTTTACTTGTTTTTGATTGCTCAGTTAAGTAATCGCTTCATGCGTGCCCTGTCAAACACTTGGCTTTCCTATTGTCCAAACATGTGTTTCAGCATATGATTCCCAAGCTATGCTCCGTATACAGTGTTTAAGCCTGTCCTGTACGTCGATAATGTAAATATTTATAGGATTGATTTAAACTAAGAGACAACTGTGTATACCTAGTGTATGCATATGTAGCCTACACCTATATAAGTTTGTACACATATATTTAGTAAATTTTTTGTCCCATTGCCCCAGTGCTTGGTTCCGCCAGTATTAAGCATTTAACGAAATGGTGGTTTGGCTAATATGTTGTGACCTGTTTTCAGAGATAAGGGGATTGATGGCGGTAAAATTGTGATTCAAAAATGAGCAAAATAGTTCTGCATTACTTGGATGGCAGAAATAGAGCGGAAAAGATGCGCTGAAGGCTTTGGAATTAACGTGAATATGCAGATAAATATTTTGAACTTTTACAAATAAATACTTTGAAACTTTTATTCATCCAGACCTGTACCAACAATAAAATAGGTCACTACCTCCAATGTGACAAGTTGTTTTTTTAATTGTTTCCTATGATAGGACATATAAGATAGGACTGCTAGGCCTATCTAACTAGCATTTTATCTTTTCAGATCCTCCTTCTGGAGATAGACGGAATAAAAATAGTACAAACTGGAGTAATACTTTGTTATCTCGGCCACAAAGGCAATCTGATGGGTGACAATCCAAAGGAAGAAGCGATGTAAGTCAACATTTCATTGAATAACTTAAAAACCCTCACAGCAGCTTAGTTAAGGCTGGGTTCGCACACACGTTTGCCCTCTGGTGGGTAGGTGCTTGTTTATTTATACTGTATACACTTCGGTATTATGTAACCACATCATTATTGCAAAAAGATACAATACTATATGACTGGTAGTAGCCAAACAGTTGTACAGCCCAAAAAACAAAGCACTTTTACCAAAGTTTTATCATGGTAGAATCACTTGGCTTCTACCATTTATATAATATAATGTTGTATTATTTAGTAAGAATATAATTACCGGTCTTTCTAAATTAATTTTCACAGAAAAAATATGGGTGACTCACACATGTCAAAATCTGCTTGAAAACAACAATAGAGCACTTTGTTACACATAATTTAATTTAGGCCCCTCCAAATTGCCATGGAATTAAATTGGAAGTGAACACAATGTACTTACTCTCCTTTAGATACTGGAACCAATCAATTTTTCTTGTCAAAAACAGACACACAATGGTCGATATTATTCTTATTAATATACTGGTCAATTATATGGAAATTAAACAGGATAGTTTGGCGAATATTGCCAGCGACGTAGTAAGTCATATGTCTTTATCATGTTCATTTAAAATTGCTAATAAGCTTCTAAAGTATTGATATGTTAAATATTAGGTGAAAAAATCTTAAATTCTTCCACATAATCAGTGCAAATCTGCAGGCTTTTATAAGACAGCAGGGGGTCTTTTGCCGGCCCTAACAGAGCTGTATTTTAAAGGTTATCACTTTAATCTTATTACTTGTTTTTGGTTTTTAAATATTTTTTCTGATTACACACCACCCTGTCCCCTAACCTGTTTTTATCTATTCTATCTATTGTATCTATTTTTCTATTTCTTTACTGTCTTGTAGCATTCTTACAACCATACAGCCAAGACATTATTATTCCAGTTAACCGGTCATTGAAATTTACTCTACAAGGAGAAGGGTGTCCGTTTTCTCTTCGTGGCTTCTTTCTCCTCCAATTTACTGTTCCAGAGTTTGCGGTGTGATCTCCAGATGAAGATGGCAGTCAATAGGCCTATTAAACTAATATTTCACAACCAATTTGCTTTAATATAATCGGATCCTTGCTGCAATCTTTAGTATTTTTATTTGCTAGCCATCCATTTTTGGCTCGCTAATTATTTATTTATTTTACCATTTTAATTGTTTTGTTCTTTTTTGTTATTTATGGTGCACTACTGTAGTGCTCCTTTTCACACTTCTAAATAAGTAATAAATCAAATGCATTAGTGTTATGCAATTTGTGTGTTATAATGACAATATTTAATGTAAATATGCCCCAGTAAGTGTGCTTGAAACTAATAGTGTCATCTGACATTATTGGAATTTCATTTTGGGTTTTTTTTTCTTTTTCCACTCTGGTCCACGCTTTCGGGCCACACCTTCTCCTAAAGCCGGCTCCCCCTCAGTACTGGTTGCGCTTTACCCACACTCTTCTTCAGGGCTTTATATCGTTTGGTTTTAATTAAATTTTGTTTTTCCAATATTGTTTTTTTCGCCTAGGTTTGGTGGCCGCTATATTTATTATATTATTTCCTTTTTTTCAATGACGTGTTTTAACTACTGTTCGTTTGCCGTTATTTCCTGTTCCCGTGTCGCTTTTTTTTCGCTTGTCATTTTTAAATACTGGGGCAGAAAATGAATAAACTAAACTAAACTAAAAGTGAAACAGCAGAATTGGCCGTTTTTTTATATCCATGAACAAATTACTGAACAATTAGAAATTGCACTTTTAAGGCCTGTACATCAACGGTTGGTATAATTGCTCCACTGCTGGGCTGACGTTTCTTTAGGCTATGAAACCTATAATTTATGGTGGTGTTCAAACGGTCTCTGTAAAAATACATTATACACTGTATCCACACGGTTAGTTTAAAATTAGATGAGAAGCTTGTTTTAAATGTTCAGGCGAATAGCTTTGGTAGTTTAATGCATTGGAAAGCCGAAAAGGTGTAGAACAAAAAATATTTTAATCATTAATATTTTAATCATTTTAAATTAATTAATAGCTGGTTGAATGCAATATCTACCTCGTGTCAGATTTTGGAGTATTTGATGTAACTGGTGATATTCTGCAGTTACTTTGACTTGGGCCATGCGTTTTAATATTAATTTTCCTTATGTATAGTGTAGCGACCTCATGTGTTTACATAAGATTTATGATCGCAGCAGCCGGCATTTGCGCTGACAATAATGCATCATCACTGAAATATTATTATTAGGTTTACGATTATTACCGAACCTGTCGGATACTTTGCATATATAAGTTTATTTTACTTTTGCTCGAGAAAGTCCCAACGCATTAAGAAAGATCTTGTATGTGTCGATACTGAGTGTTTTATCTGGAATCTATATCGTTAAAAAATCTAACGATTAACTCGTAACTGGCACTAAGTTAATCGCCTCAGTTGCTCAATACAATTGATGTTATAAAACTACTGAGGCTTTGATTGACGAACTACAGAAGACGCAGAAAACCTCAATTAGGATTGGATAGGATATTCATGGTTATTCCCGTGAATGGGAAAACCAAAGGGGTTAACACACGGGCAATCGTCAGATAACCTCGCGCCCATCGTCGGGTTACCGGAGCTATTACAGTGTGTTGTATATGATAGACACGTTCCTTCAGTTTGGTAGAACCCATTAATCCGCTGGGTTCAGGCAATGTCCGTAAAGTGCCTTGCCCAAGGACACAACCGACTAGCTAGCGACCAGTTTCGCACCTTTATCCTTTCGATTGAAAGGCGACGCACTTAACCGTTAGACCAACGGGCCGGTTAATTAGCGCACCTCTGAGAGTCGAGACAGCGCGTAGATAATTGCAGATCGCATCAGGTGTTGTAACCGACTTACCTGTGACCTACAAGCAACAATTAACTACAATAAAGTAAAGTTTACAAGTGAAAGCAACACACTGGGTAAAAAAATTTAAAAACTGCAATTTTTGGCAATAACCTAACGTAGAAGTAAAATACAAGTTTAAGTTGGAAGAACGTTTAGTCACTGCTGGAATTGTGTGGTTATGCTACGTCTGGTATAGTTGGCGCCACGAAAACACCTTACAACATTTATTCATATATTTATATTTGTGGGTGTTTGTACCCCAATAATTTCTCTTTATAACAATGGTGAATATAATAAATCAATATTCATTAGAACCAATGTAGTCACAACCACGATACCTAAGGATAACTCATAACCGGAGGTATATCAGCCTCTAGTGTATGATCGAAAGTTTCTACTGGCGTGTAGTTCAACCCTTAAGCCCACCGGGTTCAATCGATGCTTACTAATTTCCTTGCCCAAAAGACTGCACTTCGGGTTTTTCCGTTAACGGTGATAAATGTAATAGTATCCGATCATCAGAGAAAAATTGGAGTTCAATTGCGCTTTATTGCATTAAAGAATTAAATTGCTGATTAGTTGACAAGTTTAAAAATATATTAAAAAAATAAAGTGCGTAATGGTGAAGCAAGCTAAAACAGCTAAGTACGTATATACTATGAACACTAAGTATTCTATAAATTAAAGATAATATGTCTATGTTGTTTGACATAAAATTTGGTGGCGGTTGCTCCAGGACATCATTTAAAATACATAATTGACTCTTAAAACCAAAACATCACAGTCATTGTTATTTGGCATATATAAAAGGCTATGGATTTTTGAACTTTCTATAAGAATCTACGAATAAAAAAATCTAAAAAATACGCAATTATAAGTAAAAAAGAAGCAGAAAGTTTTATGATTTATGTCCAACTATAAATCAGCTGAATTTGTTCAAAATTTTGTTGCTATGAAAGAAAATCGTTGAGGACATGTAGCAGGCACGTTTTCTATGGAGTTTCATAGGACGGCACACTAAGTTTAACAGGTCTCTGCTTAGCCAAAAACTGCACTTGTTGGGCTAAATCAAAAACACGTTGAATGTCAAGTATATTAGTAACTGATATCGGACATATTTTTGCCCCAATGCTAGCGGAATACTGCTCTGCATTATGCAAATTTCCTATACTGATACATCCTCGCTTTCCCGGACTTGTCATTATTACAACAATTGGAACATTTTCCATGTTTCGAGTTGGACTGAGATCTTGCCAGATGGACTTCATTTGATCCAGGGATTTCTTGTTATCTGCTGCAAAGCATAGCATCACTACATCAATCGTCGGCAGGAACCGATGGTAATCCTTTATCAAGTGAAAAATGAACTCATTGTGTGGATCGTTCTGTGAAGGTATATTTTATTATTTTTTACTGGACTAAGTTTCGAAGCCATGACAGACTCCTCATAGAGACCGTTGTAGGCCTATAACTACTTAATTTTTAATACTTTTACCTTTAATCGCTTTTTCAGCAACATTCGTTTGTACAGATTAACAATGGCATGTTTCCCAACTTTTTTTGCTCCCAACATCAGACAACGAGTTGGACTTGCTACTTGTCTATTTTCCAACCGTTGCCGCACTGAAGTGGACGGTTGCATGGATTCACGAATATCTCCGAGGAAGCTCAAGCTCCTGGGACCCATTTCCAAGCGTGGTATATTGATATATAGTGGCTTATCATTAGCAACACTCGGTGTGCAAAGGAGAGATTCTTCAGAAGTACAAAGATCTTCAAACGTTATGTGTTCCGCACCTAAAGAGAAACAACTAACTGCCCTATACAAATGAGAGGGTCTGCTTGGTTCTAGATTAGATCCCTCCAAAAATGAGGGAGGGACATCGATTTCCAGATTTTCTGTTGATAAATTTATGTTACTGTCTTCCATTGCTCCAACATTAAAATCATCATGGAGTGGATCCAAACAAAATTCATCTGATACATATTTGAGATGTGTTTCGTCCAAGCTTGTCTCCTCTTGAACTACAGAGGCTGACCACTCTGGTGCCTCATTCGTGGTAAT
Source organism: Ciona savignyi (assembly GCA_000149265.1). Taxonomy (NCBI): domain Eukaryota; kingdom Metazoa; phylum Chordata; class Ascidiacea; order Phlebobranchia; family Cionidae; genus Ciona; species Ciona savignyi. The sequence goes on along the minus strand of CH003236.1, from coordinate 819,413 downwards.
AATTCCTCTCATATGTTGGTCTATAAGTTTTGACAGTGGCTCAGTAGCATACTGGTTACTATCTGAACAATGAGGCAATTCCTTAGCAATTTCGTGAGCCTGAAAAACAAATTTTATCAGATGTTGCCCTAACCCTGTGCTAAACAACTTTCAACCGATTTAAAAGTTTAAACAATTGCCGGAATAACAAGGACTACTTTCCGCTCTTACCTGAGAAAATGCACACTTGTGGGAAAATGGAAAGTTTACTTCCAGTAATGCGACGAGTTGTTCCGAACTTGGCCTCTCATCTGGAGTGTGGTGCCAGGCCAAGGGACAGACAGTCCTTAATGATTTGATCTGTGTCACATATTTACAATTAGCGGTTCGGATAATTCTACCCTAGATATTCTATAATACAGCAGATCAAAATGTTAGATAAAATTCTTAAACATTAAATAAACATGCATACTTTAACAAAAACAACATGAATAAGTCCTGTTTCGTAGGGAAATAGGAATGGTGTTGTTACATAGATCATCTCCGATTACCATAAGTTCACCGTGTGTTACTGTAAATATTTTAGTGTGTTCTGTATGATTGTATGAGGCGTTCTTTCAGGTTAAGTAGGACCCATTATCCACTAGATTCAGGCAATGTCTGCCAAATGCCTTGTCGTGGGACTAAACCCGACTAGCTGGACAGTGGGAAGGCAAATCCGGTGTAATAATGCCCTTGCATCCATTCACGAAGATAGAAACATGTATAATGAATAACATACTTGTTCTTCAGAAAGTCCTTTTTCTTGAAGTTCGTCTTCTAATGAAGGCCTGTTTGCATGATTTTTGACTGCATGCTGTATAAAATCTCCCCCATTTGCATATCTATATGGTTCCTCTCTAACCATTATCTCCCATAAGATAATTCCAAAGCTGTATATATCAACCTATAGAAAGCATGCAGAATAATCAATGACCGCAAAAAGAAACAGGCCTGGGAAAATTCGGAATAATATAAAATAATTCCGATAGTAGTAGTAGCATGCGTTTATTTCAAAGCTGTAAACAATCACCGATAAAAACCATACCTTGCAGAAAAGAAAATAATACAAACAATAATTGGGTTACTTTCTACCAGTTTTAATAACTGTCCAAAGTAACACCTCTTTATGTATTTCTTAAATTTAAAAGCTACTTTTACCTGTGGTAATGGCCTCTTATTGAGATTGCCCGTAAAGAGCTCCGGTGCACAATAACGATGTGTTATATAGAGAAAGTTGTCATCCTTGTCTTTCTGAATATGCTCCGTTGTTGAAGAGCGTGCTGCTGAACCCAAATCGCTAACTTTTAAATGCATTTCCATGGTGAGCAAGAGATTTTGGGGCTGAAACAAATAGCAAAAGAATCATAGATGTTGTATAGTCATAGCAACATTACAAAATGAAAATATTATGATCAAAATTAGAATCGACTTTAGTGAAACCATATCTTTATGTCTTTTTGAAACCCCTGTTATAGTTTCACTATGGCCATTTCTAAGTTTCATCTGGTCCTACAACTACTATGATGCATTTTAGCTCTCCGAGAAACTAATTTGTTGTAGAGTTGGGGCGGGCCAACACCGAACAAAAGAGCCCAACATAGAATTTTTTTTAAGAAAATGGTTCAATCACTAAAGTCATAATACTGTAATCCAACAATCACAGTTTACATTCATTGTATTTACAGTACTGGTAATTATGAAAATGCTATATTAGAAATGTTAAAAACTTGGAGCAATAAGGATTTAAAACGATTTAATTCTGCGACATTTCATGCTGTAGTTTATTCAATCGCCCTAATAATGAATTAGACCTATTGTAAACAAAGAGGAATATATGTAAATCCTAGTGTGGTACCAGTAATCCAATACCTTTAAGTCACAGTGTACTATTGGATTCTTGTTCTTCAATTTGGAATGTAAGAAATTAATTGCACCAGCTAATTCTTTTATTAACCTTGAAATAAAAATACGGTTATAGAAAATCATGCTAGACTATTAATTAATTATCTTTAATTTATAGAATATAATTTATTTAGGTTTATCCACATGACCACATGGGTGGAAAATACTTAGGTGATATCATGTATGATGTATCTAATTATACCAAGCATAAAATCAAGTTTACATTTGAGTTAACAGAATTATTTTGGGCCCGGGTGTTTAAACCACCAGTTAAACACACACAAGGCAATACAATGGGTAAATACTGTAATATGTAAAAGTGGAACAAAAGAATGGTGTCATTTTAAAGATACAAGCGATAATAACAATAGTACTATCTATCCCCATAAGCGTGGAAATGCTGGGTACTGTGTTAACGGTAATGCAGAATATAATGTAATGAGACAACTATATACCATTTGAAACTTCTATATATGAAGCGATCTCTTGAATTATTTACAAACCATAAATCACTGAATGCTATACTTTTAGCACAAAGTTTTTTTGTGCCTTGTACTAACAGTGCTTTAAATTTAACTTTATTATTAACTAAAGAGTGTCAACCACGTGTTTAACCCCACTATTTGGAAACCACATTTTATATGCTATATATTCATGCGAGCAGGTTCCCTGACTACAATTTGTATTTTATACACTGAGTATGTAGTTTGTTTCTGCAAGCATAAACGCGTAGTTATGGGTCGAATTTGGAAAAATGGGACACATATTGTTTTTGTCCGTTTTTTCTTTCAGTTCTTTTTCGTTAAGCGCTTGACAGGAATGGCATGTCGCCCCTACATCTACCAAAAAGTGGTAAAAGAAATCGCAATAAAACTTTGACATTTGTTAGCAAACATGGTCTAGATATGCAGAAACCAAAATTTTGGGTAATATACCTAGGGGAGTTCCCCTCGGAAGTAAAAAAAACAGTATTTTTTTCTAAAAAAATAGGTTTTTTGTGCAAAACGCTTAAATGGCTACGTACTTTACCTTCAATTAGATTTAATAGAATGTAAGTGCATTAGCCACTAATATAACACTTGAAAGAATTAAAAAATTACCTAGAGAAATACCCTTAAAAATAGGATTTTGGAATCGCAAGGAAACTTTGTCATTTGTTAGACAACATGGTCTAGATATGCAGAACCAAAATTTCAGGTAATATACCCATATGAAAAATATTACTAGAGGGTGATCTATTTCAAAATCAAAATTTAAATTTGATATAAATTATTTTTGATCTAACAATTTGGAATTCATTGCTCACAGAGGGAAAAATGAGTTTAATTCATATAACTTTTAATAAAAATCAGACAAAAATGGTCAAGTTTATTTTTGCAGTTGTCAATGATTATAACTAAAAACAGAACATATTGCTATTATTCTTAAAAAATTGGCAGGAAAACTGATTTTGCTTGCATGAAGTTTTCAGAGCGGTTCGAAATTATTTAGAAAAATTAAAACAAACACTAGAATAATTGTAGAAACCAAACTGATTTGGATAAAAACATCCCTATGTATAACCCGATAAATTAAGTATATTTTATCAAGCTTGGTGTAATTTTGCATGCCCAGAAAAACAAAAACTTTATAATTATTATATATTGACTTAATAAATAAAAAATACTAATTTTTATAATTAATTTGCGCATGCACGGTATATATACAAGCATTTTGATGTTAATTACATAACAAAAATCACCAACCAATTATATGAGTATGGTTGGTAGATATAAGATCATCAATGCCACTACTATCCAACCTGTTTTTAAAATGGATTGGAAGCTTAATTGCCAAATCTCTATACAAGAGCTGATGCAGCGACCCGCCAGCCATATACTCCATAACAATAACTGGATGTTAAATCCCTGCACGTTTCATCATGCACCACCCATAGAAATTGACCACGAATGAATTGGCATTGACAGTGGAGAGCAAATCGATTTCTGAAAAAGTGAAAAAAAAGATTTATTTAGGATTTTCATCGGATATCTCAGTCCTGTGGTCCAGTCACCAAGGCTAATGTAATGTTTTTTATATTATTGATTATTGAGAATAAAATATTATGATTTTATTAGTTTAACAAATTAAGCCACTGGTTTTATATGAAGAACATAACCGCCTACCTAGCAACCAGTTTTGATCCTATGACCTTTTAGCTAAAATGTGTCGGACTAACTCTCCAAGCTATTTAGCCAAATGTCTGTTAATAACACTATTAATCCAGGTACTTCAACCTCATTTGAAATCACGATAGTAATCAGTGTTATAATTACTGTGGTACCGGTAATAATTCATACAGTAATTGTTTGTCAGCAATCAGCATACCATTATTTCTTTCATATTATTCTTTATTCTAGCCAGTTGAGTTATTTAAACCGTGTGTTACCTAACAACATGTGTTAGGTTCTTAACTTACATCAGCTGTGTACTATTGTGACTGTTATATCCCCTATGCTGATAATTTATTACCCCACTACAAACACATATTTAATGGAGGAGGATATTTATGTTTATTCCCTTGAATTGGAAAACCAAGGGAGGCTAACACATGAGCAATCATCAGATCACCTTGCGCCCACCGTCATGTTATCGGAGCTATTGCAGTGTGTTGTGTATGATTCACACATTACTGCAATTTGGTAGAACCAATTTATCCGCGGAGTTCAGACAATATCCGTTAAGTGCCTTGCTCAGAGACACAACTGACTAGCTAGCCAGTTTCGAAGCAGCAACCTTTTGGTTGAAAGTCGTAGCACTAAACCACAAGACTGGCCGGTGGGAAATGTGGTGTTGATGCTAGACCAATCCTCTACTTGCGTTTACAAGCCCACTGCACCATAATTAATAAACCTAAATTTTAAGCAGTAGTGTGTAAATATCTAATTGAGGAATACAACAAAAACACAACCTCAATAACCGATCTTTGTTAAAATAGTGACCTTTTTTAATTTATCTTACCATTTGCAGCTGTTGTATCTAAATCTTTGTTGTATGCAAGTACTTTTGCAGCTACTTCACCAAAAATGCCATGTAGTCCTTTAAAAGTTATTGCTGAACCACCTATTCCAAGGATACAGCTTGAGTCCAATTTGCATTTTAAGGAATCGATGTTAAAGTTCGGGGTGCATAACATTGGACTGCTCATGCTGACATAGCTGTTGCGCTTGACATACACTTTCTTACATATAAACTAGTTTCGACTATTGAAAACAATTAAATTTAATTAGCACAGTATTTATTGGCTCCCTTTTAATCTAAAAACATTTTGATTTTACTTCGCTATTGACATGTCTGGTGGACAGAACATTGGGTTAAACGGGTTATCCAATCAGGTTGTAAGATATATCGGACCATTAGAAACAGTATTCAATCTGTGTACATGTTTCCTTGATGTCTACGTTTAACCATTATATTTCACGTCAAGCGTTAAACGTATAAAGGGTAATTGTGTTCAAACCGGCTATACTAGACCGCATGGGCACGGCATAGATTTCTTTCCGAATCAGTTACTGTACAAGCAGCAGAGTTAGATTTTATTCCGCATTTTTACAGTTAAAAAACTTTGACATTTGTTAGCGCACATGATCTAGATATGCAGAAACCAAAATTGTTAGGTAACTTATCTAGGGGATTCCCCTGGGAGGTGAAAAACAAAAACGGTATTTTTTTTCTAAAAAAATTAGCTTTTTGGGTCATAGCGATTAAACGGCTACTCCAATTTAATTAGATTTGGTAAATTGTAAGAACTTTACCCAATGATATAACACTTTAAAAAATAAAAGAATACCTAGGGAAATACCCTAAAAAATAAGATTTTGTTTTCAAATAATGATTGTGACAGGCATGGCTTGTGGCTCCGACATCTACCAGAAGGGATAATGGAATCGCAATGAAAATTTGTCATTTGTTAAGAACACATGGTCTAGATATGCAGAAGCCAAAATTTTGGGTGATAAATTCAAGGGAATTCCCCTGGGACGTTAAAAATTAAAACGGTATTTTTTTCTAAAAAAAAATTGCTTTTTTGGGCATAGCGCTTGAACGGCTGCTCCAATTTTAATTAGATTTGGTGGAATGTAAGTGCATTACTCACTGATTTAACACTTACAAGAAATAAAAAAAAGATTTTGTTCTCAAATCATGATTGTGACAGTCATGCTATGTCGCCCCGACATCTACCAAAACAAGTAATGGAATCGCATTGAAACTTAGTGATCTGTTAGACAACATGATCTAGATATGCAGAAACCAAAATTCTGGGTCATGGGAAAGAAGTTTGGTTGGGTAACTATGGGACCCATGCGTTTATGCTTGCAGAAACAAACGACATACTCAGTGTATAAAATACAAATTGTAGTTGGGGACCCTGTAGTCTGAATATATGGCATACAACATGTGTTTTACAAATAGTGGTGGTTAAACACGTGGTTGACACTCTCTAGTTATGGCTTGTGGCTCCGACATCTATTAGAAGGGATAATGGAATCGCAATGAAACTTAGTCATTTGTTAGACCACATGGTCTAGATATGCAGAAACCAAAATTTTGGGTAATGTACCTAGGGGAATTCCCCTGGGAGGTGAAAAACCAAAACGGTATTTTTTTCAAAAATTTTAGCTTTTTGGGCATAGCGCATGAACGGCTGCTCCAATTTTGATCAAATTTGGTAAAATAGTAGTGTGTTAGCCACTGCGTTACCAATTAGAAGAAACAAAATATTTACCTAGGAAAATACCCTAAAAATAAAGATATGTTTCTAAATCAAGATTGTGACAGGCATGGATTGTGGCTTCGACATCTAACAGAAAGGATAATGGAATCCCAATGAAACTCTGTCATTTGTTAGACCACATTGTCTAGATATGCACAAACTAAAATTTTGGGTAATAAATCCAGGGGAAATTCCCTTGATACGTTAAAAACCTAAACGGTATTTTTTTCTATTTTTTTAGCTTTTTCGGGCATAGCGCTTGAACGGCTGCTCCAATTTTAATCAGATTTGTTGAAATGTAAGTAATTAGGCACTTATTTAACACCTAAAAAAATAAAAAACATCCCTTGGGAAATACCCCCAAAAAATAGGATTTTGTTCTCAAATCAGGATTGTGACAAGCATGCCATTTCACCCCGAAATTTACCAAAAGGAGTAATGGAATCGCAAATAAATTTGAAATTTGTTAGACAACATGGCTCTAGATATGCAGAAACCAAACTTTTAGGTAATATACCCAGGGGAATTCCCCTGGAAGGTGAAAAACCAAAACGGTGTTTTTTTAAAAAAAAATAGCTTTTTTGGGCAGAGCGCTTAAACGGCTACTCCAATTTCATTTAAATTTGGCAAACTGTAAGTGCATTAGCCAATGATATAACGCTTAGAAGAATTAAAATAATTACCCTAGGGAAATACCCTAAAAATAATATTTTATTTTTAAATCATGATTGTGACAGGCATGGGTTGTGGCACCGACATCTACCAGAAGGGGTAATGGAATTAAAATGAAACTTTGTTATTTGTTAGACACCATGGTCTAGATTTGCAGAAACTAAAAGTTTGGGTAATATACCCAGGGGAATTCCCCTGGGAGGTAAAAAACAAATCGGAATTTTTTTAAATTAGCTTTTTGGGGCATAGCGCTTGAACGGCCAAAATGTTAGTTTCCTATCCGCCTTTGTACCATTGAGCAAAAAGAAAAAGGGAACATAGGGAAATACCCTAAAAATTATGATTTGTGTTTAAACCATGATTGTAACAGGCATGCTATATCGCTCCGAAATCTCCAACAAGGAGTCGGCAAAGCAAATTAAAACGGTGTGTTAGATTATCTAACAAACATCTTACTTAGATAACATAACTTATATATGTAAAAGCAAAAATGTATGTACTAAACCCAGGGTAATTCCCCGAAATAATGAAAAACTCAATCGGGCTGTTTTGGGAATTTACCTTCCCTTTACCAAAGCGCTTGACAAGAGACTTAAATTTAAAATATTTGTGGTAAAATGTTCGTAAATCTAACACGCTTATTATTTTTAACTACACATGGAAAAGAAGTTTGGTTTAATAACTATGGGACCCATGCGTTTATGCTTGCAGAAACAAAACTACGACAGTCCGGTTAAAACTTTCAGGAATGTTACATAACATGGATCTGACGTGCACATATCTGACAATAAAATATATTGTGTAATTAATAACAAGATCGGATTGTTACCTCAGGGACCCATGCGTTTATGCTTGCAGAAACAAACTACTAACCCGGTGTATAAAATACAAATTGTGGTTAGGGACCCTGCTCGCATATATATAAATATATATATATATATCATACAAAATGTGTTTTACAAATAGTGGTTTTAAAACACGTGGTTGACACTCTCTAGTTAAGCTTAGTTTTGTGTTTCCACCTCATTCACACGCGTAATAATATTGTATTAATGATTGATGGTTACGTATATTTAGTTTTAGGGATATTTTCGAGATAAACTGGGTAATTTAAATTCTAGTTATGTTTTTCTGATTTATGTTGTACATCTTACAACTTCTTAGAATTTTGATTTAAATATTTCTTCTATTCCGGAAATATCGACGATAACGCCAAAACTGCTCAAAAATATGCCTTTTTTCACATCTTTTCCGATATCTGGAATTACCCTTGAGGGTTTAGTAAAATTTTAGGTGGTTGCAAAATTAGAGCAAGTTTTAACCTGATTGGATAACTCCTTCGTGCCAATTATCTAGCGACATTACATGTCTGTGTTGCAGCTCGCATTGCCGCGCGAAAAAGTACTCTTGAAGGTAGCTCTACAAAAAAACGTAATTTGCAGGACTGTGGGAATCCCACACGTTTATAATTGTATTATTATATATTTTAACAATTAAGTCGCCAAGCCATGTGTCCATATTTTGTGCATGGGAAGTCGCGATTACTTTCCTGTTTTCGACAGATCAGTCGATGAATTATTTCCCGCGAGTTTTCTGATTAACGCTGTCCACGTCTCGTGTATAGAAACATGTGTTTCCTGTTATGTCTTATATAAACCGTATAACATTTCATAATATCAGAGAGCATTTTGGTAACTCTTTCCTTAGACTAGCTGCTTTGTCATATCTTTACCTATATACCTACTTAAGCTATGCCCTGTGTACAGCGCTCTTCCTTGCTGCACCTTGCGTAAATACCCAATAAAATACTTCATCTATGCTACCCCTTCTTTTACTCTGGCAAAACCCGTCCAAAAGCAGAGCGCTGCTACAGGACTAAACGGCGCCAGTCTTGGTAGAGACGCTAGAGTTTAATAATGACGTAATAATTCGGATGCGTGAGTTTGTTATACCTGGGTGCGGAAGACACGGGAAAATACAGTATTAGTTTTAGTCGGCGGTTCGTTTGTTTTGAATCCATAAAAGTTGCTATTTAAAATACAACTGCAGCCATCAGTCATAATATTCTATTTAATACACTTTTTATACACTATTTGATACATATTTATTTGTAACTTTTGATAAATCCATCCCGTTTTACTTGGGGTCTCTATGGCTTTGTTGCCTAGTAACTTGTAAGATAACAGTTCGTGGACGTTTGCTGATTGGCTGGATTTGTTTTGAAAATTGTAAGTCACAATGAATGAATGTTGCAGCGTTGTAAATTGCAACTGCATAGAGAAAACCTTGTCACTTAACGTATCCTCGAAAGCACACACCCCCGACTATCCCACTTCCAACGACATTTGCCTCAGCGAGTAAACAATGCTGATCGTGACGAATTTGGTTTGACCCCGAAGTTTTGTCAACAGGGATTTGATTAGCATTAGAACCACAATTCTACATATAGTTAACTCGACAGTGAACATGTCGCTTGTGTGTAAGTCACTTTTTCAGTCAATATGATAAAACGGAGTGAATAATCCACCCAAATTTTTGAATTTTAACCAGTTTACTCCCGATCAATAAATCGTCACTCCAAAGTTGCATTGAATATAAAGCTTTATGAATATTAGCATCATTCTGATACAAAATGTAATTAAACGATAATTTTATGATTTAAATACCGATCAAAAATTTTGTTGTAGTTCAAAATCGCCCAGCAATCAAAATTGAAACAAATTATTAAACAACTCGTTAGTACCACTAATGAAGATGACTAAAAGTTGGTTTGTTTTGTCTTTGGTTAATATTTCGACCAAGTATTCGGGAATTTGCGAATGATTGGTACGTTTCTTTAGTTTTACGGAAACCGATTAATTTACTCGGTGTGACCGATGACCGAAATGTGCCTATTTCAAGAACATAGTCGACAAACCAGCGAGCAGTTTCTTCGTATCACCCTTCGACTAAAATGTGGCGACAGCACACGAACCTACCAAGTTATTCGGTCGGGAATAAAACACAAATATACTTCAACCTATTAGCCGTAGTTGTTGCTTTGTTTTTTTATAAATTGTTTAGGGTTTCTTTTGCATTGAGAACTGACTGCTGGAAAGTAATTAATTATGTAGTTGCTGGTTGTCTTCTGTTGTTTTGGCACGTTGTCGTATTTCACGTTGGTTCCATGACCAAAAGTGCATCTAAAAAACGTATTGACACGTTCACCCCAGCGTTATGTGCCTTCAATATCCTGATGCCAATTATTATTCTCTGTCACACGCTGAATAAGTAATTGCGATTATAAACACACGTGATTGTTGAAGGCACTTAAACAATTAAGTTCAGTTACGACTATGGAGTATTAATTATTGTGTTATATTGTTTCATATTTACTTAAAGTAAATGCATTATTGCATAGAGGGGCACAGCCCACGACATATTCCCAATTAAGTTTTAAATGCGAGAGGAAACAAGATTTTAAGAAAATGGCTCTCTACATATATATATACAGTGTCGCGCAGGTGGACCATGACAAGATAGCCACTGTGCAATCGTGCGTGTTACAGTGAAGGCGACACTGCCGGCTAAAGGATAACGCCCAGACAAGCATATACGCGTTAATTAAGAATTCTATTGAAAGCAAGAATTTGACATGGAACCTTTAAAGCGTGTGGTACTCATTACTGGTAAGGTCGGAGTTTAGCATTACATCTAAACATATGTGAGTTTAAAACTTTATTTGTTAAACAGTGGTTCCGCACAGGTAGTTCCAGGGGCATGGGAGCGGAGACAGCAAAGGGATTTGCAAAGCAAGGAGCATCATTGTGTATCACTGGACTTCCAGCTCATCACGAAGAATTGTCCGAAGTTGCCAAAGCTTGCAAAGAAAATGGTTCACCGCAGGTGATCAATAGTGATGACACAATTTTAGTTTATTTTCCGTTTACTTAGGATAGAAAAGAAAAAGATAAAGTAATGAATTGGTTAATGTGATGTTTTGGGGTTATTTTTGTTTTGGTTTTGTGTGTTATATTTTAGTCAGTTTTCCACTTTATGCGTGTAACTTTGCACTTATCTATGTTTTTACTGATGTTTATGTACGTTGTAGCCTTAGGCGTTCTAGCCGTTTGTAACCACGTGATATTCATTAATTCACACTGTTTGAGCTCTGTTATCGTTGTCCGTTCCGAACGGGTCAAAAGGTTAGTTTTAGTTGTACCTCCCAACGGTCGGATTGTATTTTTATTGGTTGTTGCGTATCGAGTATGCTGAGTATCATTGAATACCTCTAGTGAATACTAGTTATAACAATTGTTGTGGTTTTCATTAATGTTTTTTTTTATTAAAGCGCTTTATTGTAATTGCGTTTTGTACATCGTATAGACTAAGGCAGACAGGTCTCACGTTTGGTCGTTAGAACAGGGTTTTGGGACGGGGCAAGATGGCAAACTCATCCTGTTCCATGATTTGGCTTTAACAAATAATATGCTGTGCCGATATATTTGTACCAACTAAACAGGTTTTGGAGGTATTGGCCGATCTGACAATTCAAGAGGATATGGATTCGCTAATGAATAAAACGATGGAGACATTTGGACAACTTGACGTGTTGGTTAATAATGCTGGTATTATAACCTTTGCAGGAATAGATCAGGTGCGCCATTTTTATTATTTTTTTTATTTCTGCTGTTGTCAGTTTGTTTTGGTTAACTGATTGTTGTGGAAATGCGTTAATTTCTATCCCTGTAGTGATACGTGCAGGTTTCCAGACAGTTATTTTGATCATGCGTGCCCTGTTTCAATCGAAAGGTTACAGGTGCGAAACTGGACGCTATCTAGTCGGTTGCGTCCTTGGGCAAGGCACTTTACGGACATTGCCTGAACCCAGCGGATTAATGGGTTATACCAATTAAAGAAACGTGTCTATTATATACAACACACTGCAAAAGCTCCGGTAACCCGTGAGGTGATCTAACGATTGACCGTGTGTTAACCCCCTTGGTTTTCACATTCACTGGGATAACATGAATATTCTATCCTATCTTATTTACTTTGGTATGTAGGCTATAACATTCTTTGCGTTTATTTGGTGATATATAACCCGACATGTTTCGCTTCAATTTTATACACTACGATTCACTATACCAAGTACCTCCAATACAAAAATACAACACTGTTTATGGGAATATATAGTTTAGAGTTGGATTTCAAAAGAAATATTATTTAACATGATCTAGATATAAACATATAAGAGAGCAACCATGTTTTAACCAACACTTTTTTAAAATACATTTTAATTGTATTCTATATATATATATATGTATGTAAGCATGGTCTCTAACAACGATCGGAATATTTATCGGTCCCTTTTGGGAAAAGGGGCACGTAATGTTTTTTTTTCCATTTTTACGTCAAAAATCTTTGACAGGGGCATAAAATCTAAATAAAACTATCAAATATGGTAACTGATATTACCTAGATTGTATTAACACTAATTTCCTAGAATCGTAATACAATTATTTATTCATTTTTCGGCATTAAATTTTAGTTATCATAGCGACCAACCTTATTATCCAATTTCAAGTAATTGTGTCAATTAACATAAATAAAAAAAAATTTGATATAGTCTTTTAGGGATCCATCAGTAGATGTTTTCCAAAATAAAACTGTTACAATTGGGTTAAAACATTCAGCAATGTTATATAGCACGGTCTATAGACAACCACCGATCTAACAAGACTATATAATTTTTAGCAAACCTGTCAAACAAGCTTGGTTTGTTAACCCAGACGCAATTCCTTTTCACTTGTAAAAACAAATCACAGATCACTTATATAAAATATATAGCTAATGTGGTTGGTTCCCTTATTACACAAGTAGGCCTATATATATATATATATATATATATATATGTACTTATATAGGTTACACCTACAAAATTTGTTTTACAAATGGTGGTTTATTTCTGAAGATAAATATTTTCTGCAGACTTGTTGAAATGTTTATTTAATATTAAATTTTAATATGTATAGAATTTAAGTTAACAAGGCAAAATAGTTAATATTTTAAAAACCGCAAATTTTGGTAATAATCTAACGTATAGTGGAAAACAAGTTTAAGTTGGGAGAACGTTTTGATAGTGCTAGAATTGCGCGGTTTTTTTGAGTAGAAGTTCTGTTGTCATCCGTCTAGTTTAAATGCGGTTTAATGATTATTAATCCTATTTTTTAGTATTAGATATGTCCTATTTGTACCCATATTTATGTTTTGTTAACCTACAAAAATATTATGCAGTACACAAGCGAGGATTTCGACAAGGTATTTAGTATCAATGTGAAGGCACCGATCTACCTTACTAAGATTGCGAAACCCCATTTAATAAAAACCAAAGGTAAGGGTTTAACACATCGACACATGTATTTCTTAATTTTTTTTATTTGTGTTCTACTGGTAGGCCTATACATGTCAGCCACATTGCTAATATATATTATATTCTGTATAAAAGTCTTTAACTGTTATATTGTGATCACAAAAATACTTTTTGTGGTAACAAAAAATATGTTTTGTACCCAAAGTACTTGGTACTTTTACTTTTTACGCTAATAAATATGTTATCTTACCACAATATCCATTCCGTCGATATAGGAAACATCATCAACATGTGTAGTGCTGCACACGACTTATATAGCAATCCACAAGCGCTGATATACAGCATGAGCAAGGCATCTGTTGTAAACTTCACAAAGAACACAGCAGCGGGTGAGTAATGTCAAATTTTCGATTTTTTTTCGATCAATTTCAATTCTGCAACTTTTCGGCTAAAATGCGACGCACCAAACCATAAAGGCGCATTCGGATCTTTTCAGTAGGGTCTATCAGACCCTTTTTAGTTCAAATGCGCGGTACAAAAATATCCAGATGGTTCCGCGTTCGAAACCTATTTAACATAATACCACTGTTGTTCCCGGGTGTAGTTGTTTAATCAGTTAGTTTACCACATTCTTTATAAATTCTAAATGAAACAATCTTGTGGCCAAATGGTTAACGCGAACGATACATTTACCAACTCATATACAAAAACGCTCCCGGGACGATCCCAACATGGGTTCCGATCTTGATCCAACAAAAAAATTATAAAATTTACATATGGGGTTAAACTTCATTATCATAACAATTAAAGTTGTGTATTATTTATTATACATTGCAGCGCTGGCAAAGGATGGTATTCGCTGCAACGGAATATGGTAAGCTTTGTGCACTGTAATCGCGTGTCGTATTTGATGTCTGCTGTAAGAGCTTCTGGTTATGACGGTCGATGAATGAGCGAGAATGCGACCCGTATTTCACAAACCAGGTTGTGATTATCAAATAGGCCCCATAATATTCAGGATAAAATAAACAGACATAAATAATTGAGTAAAATTAAGCTTCGCCCGATCTTCAGTTTGACCACTTCTGCTCGGTTGTTTTCGTAGGCACCGAACTGATATTGTCTCGATCCAGTGGATTCACATTAATTTACGTTTAAAAAAACACGCAGTGAGCTGTAATATCTACATCAACCAGACTATGTGCATTAGACAATAATATTTTAATCGTTCCACATACCCAGATAAAATTCAGTTTCCCAATCCTCCCAAAATGCTAATTAAACCGAACAATCCTATAGCCCCGGAGTAATACGAACACAAATATTCGATGAATCGATCGAAGAAACTGGTAGAGAACAACTGTTTAAAGCAGAGGAGAGTGAACTTGCAAATCGACTAGCAACTAAGTCCGAAGTAGCACATCTGATTACGTTCCTGGCATCCGATAAAGCTGCAATGATAACTGGGGAATTATTTAAAATTGACGGCGGAAAGTCATTGTGCAGATAAACCAAATCGTATTTTTATTCGTAGAATAAATTAAAACGCAAGTCTGATACGCAAATATAATCATCAGCTTTGGAAAGTTTAAACAGCTTAACGTTGTGCTCCGCTGTCGTAAAAAAACTTTGCATTACAACTGTTACCATTTGCTTTATGCAAATAAAACCGTGTAAATTAATGTAAAATATTTGCTATATATATACATATATGTGCCTTAGTTCTATTCCCGCAGCCTTGTAAACAAACATTATTTTCACTGAAATCTACTTTTTCTATGATGATATATTGCGTTGCCAGGTCATTGGTAAAAAGGTTTATTCTATTAGGTTAAAAGTTTTATTGCTTCTATGAATATCAAGTTTGGGTTAAGTTTCTGCTTGCAAATATAAGCGTTATACATTTTATATGATATAACCTGGGAGCTGGGAGTTATGTTACCATGCAACCCGTTCGTTTCATTTAGAAAATATAAATATCAAGTTTGGATTGAAAACTGAGGAACCCATTAAATTCTAATAACAAAAACGAATGTTCTAGATTTACCAATATAAAATATTCCAAACGATTTCCGCAATCGCAGTGCATAAGCGCTAGCTAAGTATGAACATAAAATGTTTTACAAATAGTTTAATGATCTTGTAAAACGTGCAACTCTCCATTATAATGTGAATTACCAGGCAGACTAACTACAACCAAATCTTGGGAAATGTCCAACGTTTCATTGCAATTGTAACAGTTTTGTTTCTTAGAGCAGAACTTAATATGTTCCTGAGTTACCAAACCCAAACTATAGAATCCCTGTTAAATAAAACAAACATTTTGTCATATTCGTGAAGACCCAAAGGTCTTACTTACAATTTTCCCTAAAAAGTGTAAAATAACCTTTTTAACTTTATGACATGTCAGTTAAAATCATAACCAAAAACAAAAGATTCATTTTAGGGTATTTTAATTGGTAATTTTATAACATTCTTATATATGTGAAACGTTCTAGCTATAGTATTTTACTAGATGTAGTTTAAATTGGAAAATCTTTCACTAATCTCCAAATGTGCTAAATTCCTGGGAAGGAGTTTATTGTGTTTCATGTCTTCGGGAAATTTATATGCAGCTTTGTTAGACTTTGTCGAAACCCAGTGGATTAATGTGTTCTACCCAAATAAAGAACAATTTTAATTATATACAATATACAATCAACGGTGTACACGCGATTATCTAAGGATAAGTCGCTATAGTCGGAAGCTTACCTATACGTATTCGCGAGGCAATCCTAGAATAGGGTTAGAAGATCTTACTTTAATTTATTAGGTATGAACGGGACCTATATCCACCTTTCCCGGCACTAGAATCATATTACTTCGATAATGTGAGAATTTGAACGGCCCGGTCTGAGCTGCGAGAATCGTATTATTCTGTAGTAGTACGGTTAGCCAGCGCAGTGTCCAGTCGCACCACTGGAGGGCGTGAATAAAAGTTTACGCTGTGGAGACATACCTGCGAAGGGTGTCTCTGCCAGCACCCATATACTAGTGATACTACCCCGACTGGATTAAATTCCACATTGAACGTAGGGGTTTCGGTCTAAGACCACCAACTCGCGCTAAGCGCACAATTTGACTTAAAAAAATCCAATGCGTAAACATGAATATTATCCTGTAGTATACATCCTAGGTTTACCACACAAATTGTTAATTCCGCATTTCTAAATCTCATTTTTAACAATTCTTAAAGTTTTAATCCGATTTGATAACCCCTTCTGAAAACTGCCTCTCACAATTATGATCTAGAAAAAAAATTCTAGGGCAATTCTCATTCCCTGTGGGTAGGTATTAGATAATAATGAAACAACAATGCTAAACATATTTATTCTATCAAATCTGATCTAAAGTAGATCATTTTGACAAGAGCTAATCTCCAAAAATCTAACTTACTGAAAAGAGTCCAATTGTGTTTTAGTTTGATTCAGACAATTTCTGTACAATTACAACAGTGTCATCCAAACATGTGATGGATCATATCCAATAGGTAACATCCTCCTGAAATTATATGCCATTTTTTAATTTAAAATAGGATTGTTTCAACTGTGTATTATAAAAGACCAGTGCATTTCGTTCATGACTATGGTGGATCGTCGTTTGCTTTAGGCCTTGTATAACCGGTTAATAAACATCATCGAAATTCCAAGAGAAGAAAAAGTAATATATGAAATATGTAGCATATTTTGTCCAAACCGTTTCATATTATGAATCATATTACTTCTCTTGGAATTTCGTTTGCATATAATAATGACCCAGTAACTTCTATCGTTTGTCAGTCGTATAATTTTCTTTGTTTGTGGCACTTGTCAAATTAAATTAATATTCTTCTTACTTGGGAAACCACTTTGCGTGTTCGAACTAGGGGTTTTCATGGTATTCCCAATTTTGGAGTCCACCGTTGCAATAAAAACATTTTGCTCTATCGCGAGAGCTGCAGTAGAAAAGCCAGCTTGTGCCATTTCTTCTGTTGTTGCTCTATATTTCTAGGTGACCAAGTGATAACCGATCATATAGGATCCGACAAATTAGTCCTGTTAAAGGAATGGATATTGCAGATTTCCTACGAATATTAAGATGTTACTAGGATAAGATAAAAATGTTACCAGGATGTAAAAATGTTAACAAAAGTGAGCGCCACAAAGTACATTCGTATAAAAGTTAACGAAAGGGCCGACAGAGGATTTCGCAAAAAAACGACGCCAAATCAGCAACATCAAGTCCTCAGGGGTCTGCGTTACAAAACTTCGTTGTATCCCATGTTTAGGAAACGACACAAGCTGCAAATCGAATATCTAAAATGCCAAATTCCAAATCCTTACACAGTAAACATTTTAGAAATAACCGTATTTAACCGACATCGTTTTTGCTTTTTACCGTTTTATTCTGTATTTCTAAGTAGCTTTAATGAGTTGACGAAAAATATTATGAAAAAATTGTTTAGATATTTTACATATTCTGTAATTAATTGTTATTGCGCAACCGAGCGAGGTACACAGTATTATTTATGACCTAATAATTCCCCGTGTTGTTATGTTACAGATTCCCCTTGTTTTTACGATGGCAAAGCGAACGACCAGTCTGGGAATTATGACGTATGTGCAAACATGAAACTACCAACCAGACATAAAATTCCATTGGCGGGATGTTTTAAACATTCCATATTTGGTACCATACGCAGAAATAATGTACATTTATAATTTATGACTAGTTTGAAGTAAAACATAAAAGTGGGTATATTATAATCAGTTGTACCATATATGTAACACAATAGGACTTCTAGTTACACCTACGCGCAGATATCGCAATATTCAAATGTTCTTCCATCTTGCGTGTTTTAAAATATTTAACTCAAAGGGCAATATTAACCAGTCACTGCAAAAACCAAAAAATATTTCACGAGGCAGTAATTACTCGCGATAACAATGGTATTGTTATGATTAATAGAGTAATTTATTATAATATTTCTATGGGCAAATTAATGACGTAGGTCAGTACCGCCGAACGCGGGTATGCAGAGTACGCCAGCCTACCCTGGCATTTTGCCAGGGTATGCAGCATCACCTGATTTTTACGCGTTATGATCATCAGATCGTCTACATTAATTGCCTGTCTGCACTACAATTCAACTGCGCAAGCCATACGAACGTTTTTTGGGTCTACATAAGTACATACACGGTATCTCCCAGTGCTGTGCCCATCAGGATTTTTCACGATCATTAAATTCCTTGCCGATCCGATAACGATTATTTTCCGACGCGAAAAAGCAAACTATGAGAGAAGTATAGTTTGACTTTACAGCTATAAAGCGATTAAACAGTTCTTTACACTATACGTAACTGCACAGATTAAGCTTTAGCTAAAGCTTAAAACATAAAAAAATTACATTTTTATACGGTTCGTGGTATAACGTATAATATATATATATACATATTAATTATATAGATTATTGCGTATATATTTGGTCGCACCTTTGCTGTGATATAAGGTCGTTAGATATATTCAAAGCATAAGCTTTATATTCAATAGCAAGTGTATTAATAACAGTTACGAAAGCTAATCCGTTTTTTTAACTTTATTTATTAAGCAGTCTTAAGAATGCTTAGCATGTACTTAAGGAGGATTGCTTGGACTCAGTCCAACTTGCACCTGACCGAAATGAGTTGACGCGTGTATCTGTTTGATGACTCGTGCGAACGCTCGAAGCTCACGATGATGATAAGAGAGAGAACACTTATGTTTTTTAATATAAACAGTCTGTTATCAATTAAAAACATAAAGCGAAAATTGCGTTAAAACTTATTTTACGCATTTCACACAATTAAAATTTTCAGAAATAAAAATGTGATTTATTGTTGTTTTCATGATTTAGTTTTACAGAATGATTAGATCCCACTACGTAACGTGATACCCTGTTGAATCTATTCCTGCCCTAACTAAAATGATTTAAAACTACTTTTTAGGTACGCCTGTCGGGATCATTAGATTTCCCAGGAGCGCACATACACATTTGAAATATGACATTTGTTTCACCAATTATTCCACGCGACTAACGAAAGTCGAATGGTTTACGTCTGGACGATTGAATTATTTTATAACTCGGTCCTTTGGCTGCAAACCGGACGATTATAACCGAACCGGAAGCTAAGGAATTTTTATAGGATTGGATGGGCTATAAACATTTGCACAAGCTTAATATAGAGGCGTACAAC
Source organism: Ciona savignyi (assembly GCA_000149265.1). Taxonomy (NCBI): domain Eukaryota; kingdom Metazoa; phylum Chordata; class Ascidiacea; order Phlebobranchia; family Cionidae; genus Ciona; species Ciona savignyi. The sequence continues at coordinate 799,462 of CH003236.1, read as the reverse complement.
AACCACTGGCGACTATAATATATTATATTCTATATAGCCGTCTAAGGAACTCATAACACAAGAGCACCTACCTAATACTCGTAGTGCGTTTCTCCTTGCCGTAAGCGCATCTATTTTTTTGCGCGCCGGGCGCAAAATTTATTTTCTCCCTCACGTACGCTGGCTTTTCGTACGTTCGGCGCGCCTGACGTATAGGGCTTCAATGTAACAATTTGATTGCTGCTCTCTAGGACTATAAAATGGCAATAACAGCTGTACAATTACATTGCAAAACCCTATGTTGGTTATCCCCAACAACTTGATGTGATTCAAGAGACGATGACATCACCATTTCCTCAATCTGCCTCCAAAGTTTACAGACTTTTCTCTAATCGAATAAGTTGACAGGTGGCTTTGCGCAATGTCCCTTGTTAATGTGATGGGTACAGTCAGTCATATTCTTTGCTGGGTATGTAGAGAATAGAATAGGTTAATCATTTTATTACAGTGATTAAAAAAGGGGCCAAAACATACGGGCAATTTCCCGTTTGCCCCGCGAATACGCGAGGGACCATTCTTATCCGGCTAGTTGTCAAATTACGTCGCGAACATCGTCATGTTACCGAAACTATTGCATTGTGTTGTGTATAATTGAGAATTTCGTTTAATTTTGGAAAAATCTATCATTTCCTGGGTTTATAGGGCCTACAAAGCATGCTAAATACCTTCTTATTCAAGAACACAGCCCTCTAGCTGGGTACTGGTTTCGAATTTGCAATCTTTCGGCTAAAAGGCGTGATTATAACGATTTCTAAACTTTGGCTAAAACATGGCGAAAAAATCGGTTAGCAAATCGGTTGGCAGACAGAAATGTAGCGAATCACATTGTGTGTTATATATATGCTGTAAATCTATCAATTTTGTTGATTAACAATGTTTTGTTTTTAATGATACTTATTTTTTCCTGAATTTATAGAATTTGTTTTTAAATTTGCGTTTTTTATTTATGCCACGTGAAGTATGATATCATCATATTCTTACGGTTTCCAGTAACAGAAAAAGTAAACTTAACAAGGTTTAATAATTAACTAAACTCGCAGGTTGCTATAAAAACCGACCACGTCAATCTATTTACTTCATAGAACTGCTTACACGTACAGACCCTGCGACGGACTAAAGTCGGCAAAAATCTATAAAGTGTTGATTTTTTTTCGAGACAATATAGATAAAATACGAAGCACGTCTTTAAATATGGATGACAATATTGGAAGATTGGACCATCGAGATGCTGTGCAAATGTAAAGTATTTCTACTATTTTTTTAAGTATTTTTCCGCCAGGAAGCCAATATTGCAGGATTCTTGCGCTTTTATCTTAAGATAAAAGGTTGTCGATTCGAATCCAATAGCTTACTATAGTCATTTGCGTTGTTGGTCATTTGTAAGACGTTGCCTTAAACTAACATTTTATCTTGTTTTTGTTTCATTTTACATAAACTTTATTATACTGCCTTGTGCACATAATCGATTTATAATGTCGAGCCTTGGAAGATGACTTAAATTCATTTGTGTTATGTTTAAATTAAAAAAATACTAAAATACCAATTAGCGTCTGGTTTTCACCCAGTAATATTTACTCGTATGTGCTTTATTTCCAGGAGCGGTGCAGAATCCGAACCTGTCTGTCCGTATCCCGTTTCGCCGAACATGGCTCATTTCTCGGATAGAATTCGAACATTTATCAATTGGCCACATGGGACTACTAAAGCAACATCAGTACAGTTGGCACAAGCAGGATTTTTCTACCTTGGGGGTCGGGGCAGAGCGAGATGTTTTTATTGCAACGGTGGACTTCAAAATTGGGAATACCATGATAATCCCTGGTTCGAACACGCAAAGTGGTTTCCAAAGTAAGAACAATTATTTTAAGTAGAAGCTTAACTCTTTCCGTCCCAACTCGCCATATATGGCGAGTTGGTGAGAAAACATGGTATCCCGCCTGTACATAAATGGATGCAAATCTAAAAAAACGATTTCTCCGCAATGCGTAATGGTAGAGACCTCAGCTATGGCTCATTCGATCAAGGAAACCCTATATTTTATTCTCTGTAATTTTCGTGGAGAAATATTAAAAATGCGAGGAGTGATAGCCTTTCTTTTTCAAGGCTTCGCCTCTTATTTCTATCGATTTTACACGAATTTACAAGTGACTAACTCAGCCAATAGGAGTCGCGTTAACTTGCGGAGAAGCTCTTTTTGTCAAGCAAGTCTTTCTTTACATTCTCTGTAAATTTCGTGCCGTTGAGAAAAAAAGGAGAGCGTTGGTGACGCTTTCGCAGCAGGCGTTTATGCTTCGTGTTCACCAAAGCATGAATCCAGCTGGGCCTGCTGAGCGCACGATAAAGAAAAAGGCGGCGAGACTAGCCAGTTCGGTGTGCCCTGCTTTGAAGAATATTGGATATAGTATTTGTGTTTGTTTGCTTTTGTATGCCCTTTTTACACTTCCTTCACTGTTCTTATTTATACCCTTTACTATTTTAGTTCTACAAAACTAAAAACTTCAATGCGTTTTGGTTCAATTTTTCATAATATAGTTAGAATAAAGGAAAATTTCAATTAGGAATAGTAAAAAAACTACTGAAGATACAAATACAGTTCAAATTTTCCTGAGTACAAAAACTATTAGACAATCTACATTCCAATTTTCATATCATTTGGGCATACCAATAATTAGTGAGTATTTCGTTTGTCAGTGCACCTCAAAATTTTCAAAGTCGAGCAGAATTTTCTTTACATAAAAAGTGGTGTTCACTAAAGTTTACATAATATATTCTTTATTGGAGGTAGATTCTAGGTGTGCGGTTTGTTTAAAAGAGGGATAAATTATCTTTCCAACCATACTAAATATTAAATCATAGCATATATATGAGAAAAACTGTGCTAATTTGAAAATTACCAAAAATTGTGAAAAACACTGCGGGACAGCATGTTTAAATTAATGCATTTGGCCGGGAGTGAAAGAGTTAAAAATAACGTTTGTATAATTATCACAGGTACAATTTCGGGCATTCAAAGCCAATATTTTAAAACAAAATAAACAAAATAAATTTAACAGACGTGGACTGGTTTGACTCATCCCCCTAAATTTCGAATGGTGAAGTTGCCGACCAAAATATTTTATATATGAACGTTTAGACAAAAAATTTTAAAACCTTAAGATTGTTATCTAATCTGCAGTATATATTATGTTCACGAATGTGAGATATATAATTCCGAACGTGGAGGGTACGTGTGGTTATTTACCCATTATTTTCTGATTACAAACAATATATACACGAGTATAATTAGGTAATCAGGTAACCATGCTTAAAAACACATGTAGCCTATTTAGTATTTAATGTAGTTCTGTCCATTGCAGTTGCGATTTTGTTCGTCATCAAAAGGGACCAGAATTTGTACAAAAAGTCTCGAACCAATTCCCGGAATTAATGCGACCGGAAATACAAAGTCTGGTGCAAACTGCGATTTATCGTGTCTTGCCTCCATCGGCTAAACAAGTCGAACAACCAGCAATGGGCGCGGTCTCATTTGATGTGAGGAATCGTTCGGTTGACTTCGGTAAGTAAGTCGGCTATGGGTGAAAGATTGATCAAAACTACCCCTTGTGTACTCGGTTGTATACTTGAATTGAAGCTTGAAACAATTTAAACTATTCTAAATAATACACTGTCGGAACGTCGGTAACCGTACGGCGGACACAACGAAATTGGACAGTGCAGGTGTGATGACGACTACTAAATTTCCTCTTTCAGTAAAAGCTACTTCTCACGTTCTCTCTACTAATCTTGCAGACGCTCGGGAAAATGAGTTGGTGGAAACCGCGGTCAAGTTTGGCTTCGCCGAACACCTGGTGCGATACGTGGTTGAACGAAGTTGGCAAGAAAGAGGAACAGCACCTGATTCTCTCCTGGAACTCGTCATTGGTTGTCAGGAAGTAGAGAATAATATCCAAGTCGAACATGAATTTGATGGCGAACTTACTTAAAATGTATTGCGTTTTTAACGGATTGTAACTTATTTCAACGTATATACATGTTATGCCTCTGTTTTGTATTACACGTTTAAATCATATTATTTATTGCACCCGTCAATATTTCACCGCTTATACCAGTTGTATGCGCATGCGGTATTGGCTGGAAATGCGCGCTCAATCATTTCAGAGCAGCGTTCATAGATCTTATTGTTGTTTGCAAGTAAAGGTGTTACGCGCAACAAAGTGGGTTTTGCAATATAACTTGTCTGTACAGTTAGGAAAACGCACAGTTTAAAGTTTATTATCTAGCGATTGTGTAGGCAGGGTAGCAGTTTGCAACAAATAGTGGCAGTTTGCTGTTGCCAGAAAACAATTATAGGCTTTGGATTACGCAAAGAACAATAATTACAAAATATTTTTTATTGTAGTAATTCTGGTTAGACCTAATATTCATGGGTTGACAAAAATGTATGTACAGTGTCAGTGACATATTTAATGTTCACCAAGTAGCACTGTAATGACAGGCTAGTGGCATTAAGAAGCTAGGTAATATTGCGAGATGGTGATGATTTTGCCTGTAGTAGTGTTTAGAAAAAGGAGCTGAATATTAGCTACACCATCCTCTTGTAAGCAATAGGACCGGCGTAGGGTTGGCTGTAACAAACTATGGGGCCTGCTAGCTAGTTTCTTGTGCAATGTTTCTGTAGAAACTGCACGAATGTCCAAGGAGTCTTCATGTAAGCGTCGTATGTCTGCAGAGTGCCCAGTATTGGTGGTGTGCCTGGTGACGTGCTCTGTATTCATTGTATCTCTGGGGGATATCCAATCTATTCTAGGTGTTCAGGTGTATAGTTGTTCCGTTTATTTAACGCTTATATTTTGTAACGTGTATTTAGACCGAAAAGAATGATGCGTCAATTGGTACCTTAGTCGTAATGTTTAAATGATTATTTTGCTATGTAGCAATAGTGGTTATTGCCCAATTTTTGTACGATTCGCATGTGTTGTGGTATGCGCCGGTGTTCTAGTTTAGCTGTGAAATTTCCCAGGTTCCTTTTGATTTAAAATAGTTCCAGGTTCCTTTTGATTTAAAAGGAAACCCATTATAATTAACTTTTGTTTCTGCATGGTGACAGGCATGCCCAGTCTCCAGGTTATTGGCAAAAAAACGTATTATTTAATCAGGTAAAAATATTCGGTAATTCTAGCTGGCAATTCGATTTTTTTTCTTAAACTTTAATTTAAAAACAAAGGGATATTCTCGCTATAGTGAAAATTTTAAAAAAAATAAACATGGATACAAAAAAACATAAATGGAATTACAACAACCCAGTTTACCCCAGAAATCCCTAAAAAATGATAGAGAATCCAAACAAAAAAGATGGGTATGCCCAATTCCTATCAGTAACTTTAGCTAATATAGAATGTCCAGTAATATTTATAGATCAATAGAATATGGCTAACGGAACTAGAGATATCCGGGTGAAAAAATATAGTGAAAAAATGTAGTTCAAATAAATTTTATACTTGCACGTCTTTTACTAAACTTTTACTATTCGACTTGTATTTGTATCGTCACATATAGATTTTTCTAAACATCTCCAAAGCACTGTGAGAGATTATTTGAACCTAAAAAAAGTAAGCCTATAGTGGTGGAGGATGCTGGTATCCATATATCGGTGAGGCCAAGGCTTTTTATTGAGTCCCGGGGGATTGCTATGAAGAACTCCGTAATGGAAAAGGGAACTAGTAACCAACTCCACATAAAAAAGAATAACGATCTCCAGGTGAGGTTTAATACATGTTGACAGGTGTGCAGGAAATCTTGACAGTAATCTTCGTATATGGCACACGACTAAATAGCAAACCTTATACCACATAATCGGTTTCATTATAAATGTTCCAAAAGCTTCCTTGCAGCAAGCAGTTTGAGCAAAATCATATTTTGTCTTTAAAAATGCTAAAATTATGTACAAATAATGTTACACTACTACAATAAAAGTTTGGTTGGCGTGTAATCTCTGGTAATTTATTAAACGGATCACATGACTGAAATGGAATAAATAAAAATGGGGCTCTTAGAAAAAAAACTTTTGCGCTGAACAGCACTAAAAAGGTGCCGTTCTGCATAGTAAACCATTTATTTTTTTGTTAACCTTATTCTCTAGCAAACAAAATATATAACGTAATAGAAAAACAGAAACCGACTCCACATGTAGTTAGAAACTGGCAACTCAGACGATTTCGATAGCAGAAGCAGACCTGCACCGTTGCATAGTTTTATGGGGTTTTAGAAATATTTAAGTTAAAACAAGTGAAAAATAATCCTTTTAATTTTTGTATATCTAAATTATGTTATTAATAGTTCTTAATGTTTCAAACCGATGCGACAATACCACATCTGGTCTAGATTTCGTCGTGGCATCATTGCATGCCTATATATAAAGCGTTTGCGAAAAAATAAGAAAAAACGGACGAAAACAATTACTTACGGACTGCTATGTTTTCTTACTTTAAATGATAGATGCCTTGCTCATGCTGTATATCAGGGCTTGTGAATTGCTATATAAGTCATGTACAGAAGTATATGTTTCGAAAATGTTTCCTACATTGACGGAATAGCGGATTTTGTGGTACATCGATGTGTCAATCTATCCTATAAAATAACATACATAATGGCGCTAAACACAACTAATATGTACACAACATACCTAGTATTATTGTGTCCAAAACATAAATACGTATACTTTTGTAAACAAAACATTATGGGTAATTTTGTGTATATAAAACATATAACGAGTTCTATTGTGTACACAACATAACGATACAGGATATACTTTCTGGACAATGCAGCAGAATAATAAAGACAAAAAATAGAAGTAAACCTTGAGAAAATCGGTGGTCAAGGTTTAAAAAAAAACGAAACGTGTTCGTTATCTTCATTTTTTCATAAATATGAAGAAAAGGGATTATTAGAGATTCTTAAAACCAATAAAAATTAACAAATGTCGTTTTTACTTCATTGCAGAACAAGAATAAAATGTATGGAGTGGAAAATCCCCGACCGATCCGCATTTTCCGACGGTGGGCGCGAGGTGTTCTGACGATTGCCCGTGTGTTAACCCCCTTGGTTTTCCCATTCACGGGGATAAAGATGAATATCCTATCCTATCCCATCCTATAGCGGATTTTGTGGTAACATCGACGTATTAATTTATCCTATAAAATAACATCGATATTATCCCTAAACGTAACTAGTATGTACACAACATACCGAGTATTATTGTGTTCAAAACATATAAACGTACTTTTGTAGACAAAACATTATGGGTAAATCAGGCTTAAACTAGTTGCTCGTCGGCCGTATCATAGGGGCAGACACTTAGCATACATAGCCTTACCTAGAAAATTATTGGGTTAATACAAAAAATGAAGGAAACGCTTGATCATATTTACACACGTTGCAATTTTTCGGCAAACCGAGGTTAACGTGATGTCATCAAAACCGGATGGTGCGTATCAGTACAGTTTGCAACGCACCACATACGCACATACACACTTTGTGACGGGGGGAAGAAAGCGACGAGAGCATATAAAACAGTTATTGTACACATACCTTTACACTCTCTTACAGCATTAAAGAAACTGTCGACAAAGATATACATAAAGGCAAGAGGGAAACATATATACGTTTTAACCACGAAATCAATCCAGAGAAGAAATTTGAAATGGAAGCGTCAAAGCGTGTGATTCTGATTACTGGTAATTTTGTTGATCTTAATCGCATTGTGTTGATACTTACTTAAAAAATTTAACAACTTGTCTAAGTAGCTAAAACATTGATACAAAGTTGGTTAAGCAAAGTTTCCGCACAGGTAGTTCCAGGGGCATTGGAGCCGAGACAGCAAAGGGATTTGCAAAGCAAGGAGCATCATTGTGCATCACTGGACTTCCAGCTCATCACGAAGAATTGTCCGAAGTTGCCAAAGCTTGCAAAGAAAATGGTTCACCGCAGGTGATCAATAGCAATGAAACAATTTTAGTTTATTCTTCGTTTACGCATAACTTTAATGGAGTAAACATTGTTGCAACAACTAAACAGGTTCTGGAGGTATTGGCCGATCTGACGATTCAGGAAGATATGGATTCGCTAATGAATAAAACGATTGAGACATTTGGACAACTTGACGTGTTGGTTAATAATGCTGGTATCATAACCTTTGCAGGAATAGATCAGGTGCGCCATTTTTATCTTTTTTATAATTTTGCTGACAACTGGTTTCTTAAAACTGCTCTAAGCTTATTTGTGAAGTCTGTAACAAGGATCATATCATTAAATTATATACTTTGATTCTGTTCAAGTTTCATGTAATCTTACTTCGTCAACAATAGACATTAAAAAAAAGAAAATTATCCATAGATAAACTATAAAAACGCATATGTTAGTGACTATTCATGCAACATGTCGAATTCCCCCATGTAGCCTTTGTGTTATAGCTTTAATGAATAAATACTTTACTATTGCGCAACTTACAGTTTCAATCGATCGTTGGTATTCTAGGCAGTGTTCTATGAATGGGACACTTTACTTTAATCTTTTACGTTTCTGTTTGTAAAAGACTTGCCTACGCCCAATATAAAATTAAGTGACATCATTTACCACGTGATAATTTTTTTTATGCAAAACTTAAGATACGAACGAATTTTCTTTTTTGTTGTTGTCGTTTTGTTAGGTACTGTCATCCGTCCCCCAGCATCTTACATTAAATCAGTTGCAAACTTATTACGAGATATTGTTTTTCAGCATTTTAATAGCCCCGAGAATCACACCAAACTGCAACGTTCTTTCCAGTTTTTAGTATTGCAAATGTCTTATTTGTACCAAGACGCATCAATGTTTACCCTATTCTATAGTAATGTTTACTTAACCTTAATATGAAATTATTCTGCAGTACACAAGCGAGGATTTCGACAAGGTATTTAGCATCAATGTGAAGGCACCGATCTACCTTACCAAGATTGCAAAACCACATTTAATCAAAACCAAAGGCAAGGGTTAGACACATCGACACATGTTTCTTAATTTTTTTATTTCTTTATTTTTATTCTGATGGTATTAGTGTCAGCCACATTGCTAATATGTTATAATGTGGTTACAAAAATACTTTCTATGTTTTATACAGAAAAGTGACTGGTATGTATTGTACACAATATCACTCGGAATGTTGTGTACATATTGGTTTATTTTAGCACTAATATTAATGTTATGTTATAAGATACTTCTACATGTTTTTAGCTTTATTGTAAGATTTTACCGCAATGTTCTTTTCGTTAAAGTAGGAAACATCATCAACATGTGTAGTGCTGCACACGACTTATATAACCAGCCACAAGGGCTGATATACAGAATGAGCAAGGCATCTAACGTTTACTTCGTGAAAAACACAGCAGCAGGTATTTCAAACCTTTGTTTACCAATTTAAAAAATGCCAATCTTCTAATTCAAAATCATGGAATCTAACCATCACTGAATATAAAACAACGTTTCTTTGAGTATTGCAGTGCAGGTTCTATATGTATGTAAGAAGAATATATAGAACTAAAAGTCTTGTTATATACATGGCACCTATGACTTTTCGTACGCTGTGCAAACAGAACGAACGGTTACTTCTACCACACAATTTTCCATACCAAGTCAGGTTTTAAGTCTATAAACATTAAATACGGACGTATGGTACAGGCAACGTGGGGTATGGAATTTGGAAATTGATATTGGGGTTAGGTGTTTGAGAATTAATTGGAAAACGCAGTTCCGGAATGCCATATGACTACCGGTAAATTTAGTACATCTCGGTGAAAAATCAATGCATGTCAGAACTTCCATCATGGCCACACGCCCACGTTGTGCAAAGCACGTTACGAACGTAATATCCCTTGGGTTGTGTTCACACACATAACGACAGATATTTGATTTTTATACGTTGTGGATGTGGTTCTAACATACGGTAAACTTTATTATTATAACAAATTAAAGTTGTTTATTATTTAATATACATTTCAGCGCTGGCAAAGGATGGGATTCGCTGCAATGGAATATGGTAAGCTCTGTACACTGTAATTGTGTGTCGTATATCTAGATTGTCAAAACGCTACATCGACTATACTGTGAGTACTCCTGGTAAATCAGTCAAAGGTAGATAGGATAGATTACTTCGTGAAATTCGTAAATAAGTGTACTCATACGGGTAACTGTCAGCATACCTCGCGCCTACTGTCGAGTTACCGCGCAGCTATTGCATTGTGATTTATATGATTAAGACGTTCCCTCAGGTTAGTAGAACCCATTAATAAACCAAGCCATGGCGATGCTCGTTCATTACCATTTTTTATTCTTGGTTATTGCAACTGATATAAATTTATTAAAATGTGACGCAAAACCCAAAACCTTAATAGCACGAAACAGTTAGATTTCCACTGTTATACACGCTCAGATAGAATTTAGACACGCTCAGATCGAATTTAGATTCCTAATTAACCTAAAATGTCAAAGCAATTAACCAAACCAAATAATTCCACAGCCCTGGTGTAATACGAACCCAAGCTTTTGATGAATCGTTGGACGACGCCGCAAGAGAACAGCTGTTTCAAGCGCAAATTAGTGAACTTGAGAACCGACTACCAACTAAGTCCGAAGTAGCAGATATGATTACGTTCCTGGCATCCGATAAAGCTGCAATGATTACTGGAGAATTGATCAAAATTGACGGCGGAAGGGCATTGAGCGGATAACTAATATTATACATACATAAGCATGCATTAAAATACAAGAGTAATATGTTACTATAATCAGAAAATACTGCATGAATTAAAATGTATCCTGTTATGCAAATATACTCAGATTTTGCAAATATACTCAGAAAAATAAAAAAAATTGACATTGTGTGCTCCACTGTTCCAATAAACGTGGGTATTGTAACCGCTATCTTCTGCATGTTTTATGCAAAATGAAGGTATGAAATGGAAATTGTTTACTCACAACATACGTCGCGTCTACGACAAATCTCGGGAATGTCTCAGTGTGGTCTATTTAAATAAAACAACAGCATCTGAAGTAATGTTGATTATCCGCAGTTAAGACCGAATATGGTAGTATAGTGAGGTCGTTTACCGGAAAATGCATAAACAGAGTAGTTTTAGTGAATTATACGAAATTAAAAAAAAATGTTTCTGTCGTATTTAAGACATTAAAATTAAAAACTGGGTTCATATATACAGATAATTTTGACATGACCAAATACCCGATTGTAATTAGGAGCTAAACTATCCATGAGGATTTCCCTCACCTGCAACAAACCGCATATCCAATGGCATTCGCGCATTGTCCGACGACATTATTGTTATATTTATACTGTTGTACTAGAACACGATATTCATGATTATCCCCGTTTTCAGCGGGTAAATAACACACGAGCATACGTCAGATCACCTCGCATCCACCGTCGGTTAACCAGAGCTACATGCAGTGTGTTGTGTATGATTCACACTTTCCGTTAATTTGGAATTAACTTTTTTTCGCTGGATGTGGGCAATATCCGTAGTTTTGGTGAGCAGAAGTATTTTACACAAGGACAAAGCCGACTAGCTAGCGACCAGTTGTAAATCTTCAACCTTTCGACTCAAAGGCGACGCACTTACCCACAAGCTAGAGGCGTGTACTGCCTCAGAGAACTTACCTAAATTTGTTTCAATACGCTTTGATATTAAATGTATCTGAAATGGTTCTTTTTTCTTAGTTTTTATATGCCAGGCTTTTACTTTCAAGTGAGTCACCCGTCACGACATTAACTTTAGTTTTACTTCATTCATTTTTTGCCCCAGTATTAAATAATGGCAAATAAAAAAATCACCTCAAGGAAAACGGCAGAAAGGGCTAAACAAACAGTAGTTAAAAACACGTCATTGACAAAAGAGGGATATAAGGATATAACTAAATACAGCGGCAGCGGACGCGGCGGTCAAGCCGATACGAAAAACAACACTGTAAAAAACAAAAATTAATTATGACGATATAAAGCCCTGAAAAAGAGAGTGCGGCACGACCAGTACTGTTGGGGAAGTGGACTTTAAGTAAAGGTGTGGCCCGAAAGCGTGGACCAAAGTGAAAAAATCTTTAAATAAAATTACACTAATCTCAAAAGACACTATGGGAAAATTTGCAAAATAGTAATCCACCAGTTAAACCAACAAAATAGCTTGCAAATTTATGAAATACTAGATGCCCCAGCAAGGATCCAATTTTATTAATTATTTGACACGACAACATTTATTAGCCGGTGGGTTCTGCACCCAATACATCAGTATTTATTGCAACATTTTTGGGTGCATAGCTTTACTGCATCCAATAAGACTTTTCATTTTAATTTTATTTAATTCTCTTTTAAGAACCCATCAATCCAACGGGTTAAGGCAATATCCACTAAGTGCCTTGAATAGAATAGGATAGGATATTCATGTTTATCCCCGTAAATGGGAAAACCAAGGGGGTTAACACACGGGCAATCGTCAGATTACCTTGCGCCCATCGTCGGGTTACCGGAGCTATTACAGTGTGTTGTATTTGATAGACACGTTCCTTCAATTTGGTAGAACCAAATAATCCGCTGGGTTTGGGCAATGTCCGTTAAGTTACTTGCCCAAGGACCAGGCCCGGTGCTAGGAACCGCGGGGCCCAATTAGAAATGTGATGGCGGGGCCCCTACTCTTCATAGCAAAATTTATGGGTGTTTATATATCATAAAATACATACCAGTACATACAAACTACAAAAATAGACATTTAATACTTGCTATAAAACAAATTAAAGGTAATGTGGATGCCTATTTACGATATATTGTTTTACTTCCAAATATATATATATATATATATATATACAGTGGAACCCCGCTTGGAGACCACCCCGATAACACGACCACCTCACTATCAAGACCACTTTAGTGCGGTCCCAAATAATTTACTATGGTAATGCATTGTATTCTGTTTCAATAACGCGACTACCCCGGTTTCCAGACCAGGACCGCCATATTTTGGTCCAAAACTTCAAATTTGACTCCGCTTAAGTGACCACATGTGCTAAATAATTTCCCTTTGTCACCAAAATAACAAGGTTAAATTTTATTTATGATCAAAACAATAAGAATAAATGAGCGCACACAAAAAAATGTGGCAAACAGAACTGAATCCTACAAGATAAACTTTAGTTTTAACTTCATTCTGCAGTATCTGATAAAAATAATGGCATTTGGTGAAAACTTAGTAAAAATGCAGACGTTTAACCCTTTAGAAACGAGATTGTTTTTGCGCAATTTGCGCGTTTTGACCGAGTCTGCTTTGTAGTGCTCTAGCGCCTCTCGTGTTATAGTTAGAGCAAAATGTTCAACACTAGAGTTGTTCGAAATAAAATTTCCAAAATTTCTAAAAATTTTATTTTTTGATGACGTCACTATCTGGCCATCCACGTCATATTCTTTCTTATACAATCTCATAGTTTTTGATCTTTTGACAATACAGCCTAACTTAGTTTTACAAAGTTACTCAGAAACACATTTCCTACAATTATATTATAATTTTGATTTGATGACGTCATCAAAATAATATTACGTCACTAATTTTATGTTATAGGTCTACCTATGCCAAAGTTTTTTTTTGTTTTTCTTTTATAAAAAATGTCACATTATGAATTTAGATTACTATTAAGTCCACATTGAGTTTTCTTACTAGTTTTCGTTGAAATAAATATAAATGAAGTGTTTGAACCAAATTGCATACTATAACCGTAAAGATAGTCAAAACCACCCCAAAAATGTAAAAAAAAACAGGTAAGATCACATCTGGGACATCCCAAGAAGCGAAACTGATTCTACTGTCATAGAGACATTAAATAAAACGAACATTTTGAGCATAGTATTGAAAAAAAAACGTTTTTTGCGAGATTTTTCCCTCAGAATTAGTCCAAAAAAGTCATAAAATTCAACTAAACTTTACTTAAAAATTTTAAATGCAAAGTTATGTTTAATTTTACTTTTTTTAAAAGATATATCATATAGCTTTCCAAAGAGACCAAAGTTTAGCAGTTTGGACAAGAAATTCTGGTGATTTTCCATTTTGAATGACCACATGTCAAAAAAGCCAAATTTGGTCTTATCGTTTTTAAAGGGTTAAGCTGCATATGACGACAACTTGCTGCAAGTCAAAATTCACTAACACGACCACCCCGCTAACGCGACCGCTTGATCACGGTCCCATAGGTGGTCAGGTAAGCGGGGTTCTACTGTATATATATATATATTGTTTAGCAACCATATTCATTATGACGTAACAGGCAGACACAGAAATATAAATTTGACTTACGATGCATAACAAATTGATATTATGAGAAAGAATATTATTTCACTTTTTATTCTACGTTTCAGTAGTATTTTAAACTTCGTAATACAGAAAGACCCCAGCTAGCGCGGGGCCCCTTCAAGGTGCGGGGCCCAATTTGATCTAATCGGTCAAATCGGCCTAAAACCGGCCGTGCCAAGGACACAGCCGCATATCTAGCGATCAGTTTCGCACCTGTAACCTTTCGATTGAAAGGCGACCCACTTAACCGCCAGACTAACCGTTGGTTCATTTAAAAGTTCTGTATTATCATAAACAATGATTTGATAACTTCCATATCGCAAATTGAAAGCCAAAACAAAACTCCCTATTTAGAAACATTTTAGAAATTTCTATGGCAATACGTGGCTAGTGATGACGTAACTAGCCACGCTGATCAATTGTGACGTTGCAGTCTGCATAATTTCTGGAGTTAGTTCAGGTTACGCAGATTGAGAGTCGTTTTTTGTTGATTAAATCAGTTAACTTGTAGGAAAAAATAGACTTTACGCAAAGAAGCGTTAATGTTGATTCGGTCACAGATACATTGCTGCAGATTATAATAAAGTTGGATATGTAACCTTGCAAGATCCAAGAAGATAATTTTTGCAATTAACCTTAAGATTTTTTTTAACTATTTTAGTAAAATACGTAATAAAAACAATTTTGGTGAAAACATATCATAATTACTTAAAACCACACAAAATGTTGTTGTCTTTATAACATAATTTTGTAAACGTTATAAATGGAAACAAATTCAGCGGGTTTATATTTTGTGTCACGGCTCTATTTGACTGGAATTTGTTTACTAAAGTTTTCTTTTAAATTTTTGTACAACATATTATAACCTGGAGTTTGGGTGTGAAAAAGTATGTCAGGCACATCTTTTGGTTGTCAGTAACTACTGCAGTGTATTTGGTGGGCAACGCTATAAAGAGAGGGAAAGCGGAAAGAAGGGAATCTGCTAACCAAAACTATGGAAATTAATTTTACCCTTTTCCTAAACACCCCAAACTAACCCTAACTTTAACCCCATGTTTAAAACTTACTCTAATGCCCTAATAATTATTTTAGTGCGCAATTTCCCTACTTCCCGTTTTCCTTTCTTTTAGTTTTCCCTTATTTGGTGCACCTTCCGTTTTGCTATATCTATTTTTAACAATAATATTGACTATGATTTGATATACCCGTATTGTATGACTTGTTATCAAACTAAGACACTGTAGTATGACCCTAACCCTTTAAGCTGTGGCATTAGGCTCCACTCAATATATAATCTGATTTAAAGTTTTAAATGTAACGGTTGTTTGGTGAAGTCACTTTAATTTTCCCATGCACCAGGATACGAATGATGTTTGAATTTATGTAAGTTGTTTTAAAATCAGTTTAAAAATAATTTTAATTTCTATTGTGTAGTTGCAGACTTTGATTGAAAATGCTCCCCAAAAGTTTAGTTTCTGTCCTAATATTAACTTTTGTTGCAACTTCCACTGCAACATTGGTCAACGAAGATGTTAACCGAGTCATCAACCTTAAATCCCATTTGGTAAAAGTTACAACAACAGTGGTATTGAAAAATACTGGAACTTCTCCTGTTTCCGCTTTCGTATTCAATGTGGATCCTTCACATATAAAAGAACTCGCTTACATCTCCATTTCCAAGGTAATAATATAACAAAAGTTTAAATTCATTGCTGCATGAACTAAATTACGATTAATTGGTAATTGTGGGAACCACTCAAAAACTTCGTTTAAGGCCAGGTTCATAGAAAAAAATGTCTCTGGCACTTCAAAAATTTTGTTGGCATTAAAAAACCTAAAATCTGAACTTTAATGTTACAGAGTGGTGAGGATGATGTTTTTTTCAAATTGGAAGAAAAAAGTGGAGAAAAGGGGACATTTACCGTCTCTTTGCCCCAGCCATTAGCTTCCAAATCCACCGTCACCTTCATAGCCGAGGAAATTTATTCCAGCGCTCTCAGCCCCTTTCCCAAGTAACACCATTTTCTTTTGTGTTGATATGAAATATTTTGTATAAAACATGAAGATTTCCCATGTGCTAATGCACCTTGCATTGTTCTTATTTACACAGATAAAACATTAAATAATCTTTATACTATCCTAATAAATTTTGCCTGGATTAAATAGGTTTTCTTAACCAGTCTTGTACATATAGTAGAAGAAATAGATAGTTATTTAGTTTTTATGTAAGTTCACTAACTATGTATCTTCAGTTACTTTTACACAAGATGTTAACTTCTTAACTGGAATTACTTTAAATCCCTGTTTCCACTATAACTCACAGTAATTATTATTATTACTCTTCCCATGGATATCAACTTTAACTCTTTTTATTTCCCTATTAAATATGTCCTTTATCTAAAACCACAGGGAAATCACCCAGTCACAAAACCAACTGCTTATTTTCCGTGGGAATCATTTCTACTATTCCCCGTACTTATCCGAAACCCAAACTACTTCAGTGGAACTGCCATCAAGCACAATTGAAACTTACACAAAGTTCGGCAACCCATCGCTTGAAGACACCACTATCAAATATGGAGACAATAAAGAATTTGAGAATGTTCCAGCAATGAGTCAGGTATGATTATGCTGCAAATGGTTCAATGTAGTTTAAAAAAACTTATTGGACACTTACATAAACTGAAAGGTGTTTGGACAAACTGCACCTTTGCCTCCAAATTGCACTCACATCCCTATTGTGCTGTCTGCTTGGTAATTTTTGCTAAATCAGTAAGGTATTCATAAGTGTTCAAAAATTTTTCTGCAAAATGTCAAATGCAGGTACCTATACCACTTGCCCACATTTTGGTTTTGATGTATTGCAGTGTGTGGAAGTGGACACTTGGTCATTTTAATGTGTGTACAACTCACTAGATATCAGTTTGTTGGGGAAATTTAAAATAATTTAGCTGTTATCATTCTCTACTAAATGCACTTACATGACCATTTGCTACAGATAAATTCTTAACTGTTTAAAATCCTGTAATGTGAACTTCCAAATGTCCACAGAGCGCCATGAAAGTTCACTACGAAAACAACAACCCGTTTTTGACTGTAAGCAAATTAACCAGAGTGATTGAAATATCGCATTGGGGAAATATTGCTGTGGAGGAGACACTGGATATCAGACACACTGGAGCCAAACTGAAGGGTTCCTTCAGTAGATATGACTACCAGCGACAACCCAACAGTGGAGTGTCCTCGGTAAAGTCATTCAAAACCATCCTCCCTGCCTCAGCATTGGATGTTTACTACAGGTAGGTTTTGATTGGCAAAATAAATAAATAGTTTGGTTGTGAAAGTATTTAAGGTAGTGGTAGTTAAGATAAAAAGGGTAAACATCCCATAATAAGTGCATCAATATAGTACTAACATGCTAACATGTAAATAATGAAACAAAAAAAAAGTCATAAAAATTAACCTTTCATAAACTGTTAACATATGTTGCAACTTGTATTTTGGCACAATATGACTTTTATCTGTCTTCACCCATGAGCATTTAATCCAATTAACAATCCACAAAGCGTAATTAATGACTGGTCGTCAAGTCAATAGTAACAGATAATTGTCATTCACTTATTGAGGTGCTAGTGTAACTGACAGCTATTCCACCCAGAGATGAAATTGGAAACATTTCCACCTCGAACCTGTTCAAAGCTGACGAAGCAGTTGAGTTTGAGATTCGACCTCGATTCCCGTTGTTTGGAGGTTGGAAGACTCACTACTACATCGGGTACAACTTGCCAAGTTACAACTATTTGTTCACAAGAGGTAAATTATAAATGCTCTCATTTGTGTGTTCATTTGTTTGGGTTACAACTTGCCGAATCCAAATAAATATTTTAGCTGTTTTCTAAATAAATTACCAATACTCGTATTCCATTATGTCGCTGACTTAAGCTAAGTACTATATATTTTTTGGAATATACCACATACCAGTTATTTTCTGGCTATATGCTAATTATAGAGGCATATTGGTGCAATATAGTTAGTTATATATTCGCAGTACTACATTTTACCAGATGTGCTTTAGCATAAAAATGGTAACTAAGTCTTGTCGATATGGACTAATATATTTATTATCCCACTATATTATGCAATTTTAGTTCACATTTCGGGATGCAATTTAGAAGGAAAAAGTTTTCCCCATATAATAGTCAACTTCTAGGTGATGTAAACGCCCTGAAAATGCGATTTGTCGACCACATAATGGATGACCAGGTGGTGGAAGACCTCACAATCAAGATCATTCTCCCTGAAGGAGCAAAGTAAGTAATTGTTGATCAGTTGTTTCATGGATCCAAACCTGATATTGGTCAATGTTACACTTCGTGGTATTCATTTCTCGCAATTGACTCTAAAAAGCATCAATTCACAATCCGTTTAGCTTGGTGGGTTAATGCGTCGGATTTTAGCCGAAAGTTTCAAGTTTTGAAACTGGTTAATAGTAAGTCGGTTGTGTCCTGGCTAAGGCACTTAGTGCACATCCTTTGAACCCAGTGAATAACTGGGTTTTACCAAAATTAAAGAAACATCTTAATCATACAACCACTTGGGACTATTCATAGAAACTGGGCGGTTGGTGTGAGGTAATCTGTCGAATCCCTGTGCAACAACCCCCCTTGTGTTTTCCCATTCATTAGTATAAAACTAAATATTCTATTATAATTAATAATCTTGAAATGCAAACAAAATCAACTTTTTTTTCCAAAAGTTTTTTATAACGAAGCATAAGCGCTCATTGTGCCTGAAACTTGCTTTGCCGACTTGTAGTACTAGTAACATAAACCCCCTGTGACAACTCTTAATATTTTATTTGCCATGTTTATATTGCCGCAATCACATTGTTACATCACAATGCATATTACCCAGGAATATAAAGACAGAGCTCCCGTACCCAGCGAAGCGTGAAGACGATTCGCTTCACTTCACGTACCTGGACACGGTTGGACGACCCGTGATCACATTCACAAAGAAGAACCTCGTTGAACAGCACATCGATGATTTTGTGGTGAGTTCCAACTTTATTGCAAAATAAATTCCAACATTCATGTGGTTGTGGTGTTGTTGTGAATTATGTTTCTTGTCAAAAACGTCAATGTATTTTTATTTTTTATGGTTAGAAATTTTATGATAACAATGCTGTGTCTAGGAAAATCGAGATTTAGATAGATGTAACCACAATTTTAAAAGTTGTAGAAATGAGCGCTTAATATACTTTATGCAATAAGTCTATTCCAATAATCTACTTCCTGCACATGACAAATAATATATCATCCTCGCCACATGCACCTTATTACCCCCCCAACACCACAGGTGTCGTATACATTCAACCGACTTCTGCTGCTGCAAGAACCTCTTCTCATCGTCGGAGCTTTCTTCATTCTCTTCTTCACAGTAATCATCATCGTTCGATTGGATTTCTCCATCGCGCACGACAAGGTGCAGGAGGCCAGGATGAGGGTGCAGGGAGTCATTGAGCAGGTTTGATCATCTCTTTTAATAAAAAAATGCCCAGTAACATAGAGAATAGTTGTGGCAAGATGAAATATATGTTTGAATACCAGCAATAGAAAATGTTGATTTTGATATAGCATCTAGAAATGTGAAATTGTCCTAATGATCTAAATTAGCCCTAGATTTGATCACCACAGCTCTGGGATGTTAACACCCACCCACCACACAGGTCCAATCACACCAAGCAAAACGACAAGGTTGCTATGAAGCCTACCAAGCTGCTGTTACCAAATATAAGGTAACCTTTAAAAATCCAGTTGTTTTAAACCTCTTTACACCATGTTTACTTCAGAAGCAGAGGTGTCAAGCTACCACATGTCGTGGATATAATGAGACATTGTTTTATAAGTTGAATTATTCCATTTATTGGGTCAAAGCAATGATAATCAGGAACCCAGCTACTAATTGATTTAAAACTCTACAGCTCAATATATGATAATCTGCAATTGAGTTTATTAAAAATTACCACCATAGCAAATAACAATTAATTAATTAAAATCCTTCCTTCCAGTCGACGAAGGACCACTCTTCGCTTGTTGCCACTCGAAAATCAATTGAGAGTAGCCACAAGGAGGCGACCAACACAATCAACCAACTCCTGGTTAAACTTCGTGAAGATGCCGTTGAAGCTGCTGATAAAGTAGGTGTATGATGTCATAATCGGATTGTATTTTATGTCTCAGCTATGACGTTTTTGGTGTTTCATACCTTAGTTCTAGGCAGGAAACAGGTCTTCGAATCTTCACAGACCAATTTTAATAAAAAACAATTTACCTTTAAGTGAGTTCAGGCTACTACTACTAGTATAAGTCAGTTTTACATCCTTAGTCAGTGTAAGTTCCAAGCCAGGTTTATAACACAGGGAGGAATTTTCCTCATCCCCCAAAAAAAGTTTCTAACGGAGGTGATCCAAGCGGAGCAGCTAAAAGCGAGCCGGTTGAAAAAGAAGGCTCCAAGACGTTCATGCGCCTTGCTGTCTATACAGGATAGCTTTCAAATCCAGACAGTCTCCGATTATATTAAAACAAGAATGTCAGTGGTTAGTTTGTGTTTCAATGTTAATTTGTCTATATTACATTATAAAATAATTTTTAAGATTCAGTTGTTAAGTAAAGTTTTGAATCTATTAAACCCATTAGGTTAATTGATTATTTTTTCAGCATCATTATTTTAAATGAGATTTGTGTAAATTTAGAAGGAATGCCACAAATCATCAAAACATTGTAGCATTTTACCAGTGAATAAACTTGATGCGTAACATGTAACAGTTTTACAACATGCATATCGCACCACTGTTAAAACCCACAAATATAATTGTCTGCAAGGTTGGTTGAATTATCCATCGTTAATTTGCAGAACGATCCTCTCGCTAGTTGTTTGTGCCAGGCTTTTAGAAGTCGTTGACTGAACCCAGTAGTTTATTGGGTTGAAAAGACTAAATCAACATTTCCATCGTTTTCTTAATTTCATCAATTTTTTCTTTAAAGTTTATTATAGTGATTTATCATAGTCATTCATGCTGATGAAGTCGGTTTATCAAACTATTTTTAAAATACGCAGGTGCAACAGCTGAACCAAATCGATGCAACTTTGAAGGATAAGATTTCGCATTCGATCCAACTCGCTGAGAAACTGGTTCAGGGGAAGATCAACCGAGAACAATACATGGATCAGGATGGGAAGAATCAGAAAGTTATCGAGGAAAATGTGACGAAGATTGAGAAGTTGGCGAATTCACTTTGAGCCTCGTGGTGTGGTCTTTATATCAAATAGTTTCAAAATTGAAGTGAAATATTTAGTGAATTTGGTTGAAATTTGTTTGAAGCAAATAAAAGTTATTTGGAAGCAAATCTTATGGTGTAATCACGTAACAACCCAGGAAGGAATAGTCTTAATTCGGATCGAAACTTCAGGAATAACTGTATATGAACATAAAGAAATAAATTTTGGTTAAAAAGCACAGGTGAATTCTCCGAAGTCGTGAAAAACGATATTTTTTAGGAATTTAGCCTTTTTATTAGCACTTAACATGATGCTTTAATTTAGGATAGGATAGAATATTCATGTTTACCTCCGTGGGAATGGGAAACCCAAGGGGGTTCACACACGAGCAATCGTCAGATCACCTCGCGCCCATCGTCGGGTTACAGGAGCTATTGCAGTGTGTTGTATATATGCTAGAAACGTTTCTACAATGTAATTCATGCTCACGCCTCACCTACTCAAAAATCAAATTTACGAAAAATAGAACAATAATTTATTTGCCATTACCCTGCTTAGTGTGAAGGATGCAACTGAAAAATACGAGGTTTGACTGTAATTTAGAGCTGTTTTTCATCAATATGTCACAGTCATGCTCGCGCCCCCCTTGAGAAGCTTTTACGCCCCCCGGTTTAAGAACCCCTGATTTAGTAGAACCGATTAAACCGCAGGCTTCTGGCAATGTTCGTAAAGTGCCTTGCCCAAGGATACAACCGACTAGCTAGCGACTAGTTTTGAATCTAAAACCTTTCGGTTGAAAAGCGTCCCACTAAACCGATAGAACAAAAATTCGCCTCAATTTTCATAAAGTAGTTTTCGAAATTTGTACGGAAAATTGTTAGATAACCTAGTCTAAATATCTACAACCGACATTTAAGATGTAGGGGAATTCCCCGTAGTCGTCATCAACAATATCAATTATTTTTCTGGTAATAGTTTAACTTATTTCGAGCATCGTTTTTAACAAGAAGTTCCGATTTAGATCAGATTTAATGAAACGTTAGTTCGTTAGCAGTCTTAGCACACGTTGTTGAAATAAAAGAGCGTAAAAATTATCCAGGGAAATACCCTAAAAATAAGATTGTTGCTGAAATATTAATTGTGAAATGCTATGTCGCACAATTAACTCCTATAGAGGTTATATGACTGAAACAGCATGAATTGTTAGGTAACACTATATTGATATGCAGAAATCGACAGCTTGGAAATTAAATCTAGGGGAATTCCCGGTAGTTGTCACCAACAAAAAATTGAAATGTTGTAGGAAATATGGGCATTTACACTTAAGACAATTTGATTCAGGTTGAATGTTTTAGAAATGTTAGCCAAAATAATATAGATGTGCGTTTATTTAAATTGTGGTAAAAGGCGCAACGAAATACCACACAGTCATCCCAAAATTTCACGCAATCTTATAAATATAAAAATAATGTAATCGGCATAGTTTTAACCCTCTTTTAAGCGGAATATATTAGCTAATGAGTTATAGTTGTATACAGATCTAACCAGAATAAACTTTTACTCCAGGTGTGCTTGCAGAAACAAACAACTATGTTTACAAAATATATCAATTATAGTTAGGGACCTTGCTTATATAAAGATATAGCATACAAATAGTAGTGGTTAACACTCTCTACTTTACATATAATATTTATATATTTTTTGCATCAGTAAAGATATTACAAATGTTCCAGTTGCAGTGAGAAGATATACCATGATATTTGACTCTCGCGCCATTTTACTCATAACTGGATTAGTCTTAATATAATTGGTAACTATTGATGCGTTCTTATTCTCGTGCGGGAAAGGCTTTTGTGGAATTTTCTCTCCAAGAAAATCACATATGGGCCTCCAACCATCTTCCAGATTATGTAAGAGTAACTGGTATTTTGGTGTTTTCTGTTTGAAGCAATTGTTTCCATTAAGATACACAATTCATTTTAAATTAAGGTAAAGTCAAGGACGAGTCTTATTATTTTTTGAAAGCCTAAAATGGTAAATAATGTAAAATAAGATATTTATATTTTCTACACGCGAATGCGAAAATTAAGGGAGAGTCAAGATTTAGTCATAATTTAAATTCCAAGCCCATGGATGACGTTATACACTGTCAGTTGTCAGCTTATCTCGTGTTCGCCGTCGATGTGTTTATGAATATAAGTCTTTTTAGTCCCATATAGTATACCCACCTTTAGAACGTAGAGATTATGCTGCCGGTATAATCTGATTGCGACGGTGGAACTAATGTTGGTGCTTGACCATGGCCACGCTCTCCACAAACCGTACGATGCGACGACTGGATGTACAGAGATTAAGTATAACAATCATAATTCAGAGACAAGTATTTTTATGAGTATTTTTTACTTTTGTTTATATGAAACAATAATAACGGACTAACACCCCACCAACTTTAAATTTAATTGGAATCCCTCAGAAGATTTATGCCATAGATGTAACCAAATAATATCACAAGATTTTTACCGACTCGTCGCAAAAGATCAAAGTATCCAATTTTCCATCCGGTATAAGAGAACATATGAAGTAATAGAGGCTGTGAATTGTGCTGTGAATGAACCTGTCTTCTTAAACTTTCAAGCCACTTCTTCTCGTCACGAATAGTCAAAATCACCTGTCCAAAATAACGGTACTGACTGTGAAAAGCTGGGGGTTAGTGCCAAGGTCTGTTTTAAAGTTAGAGTTAGTTCTGGGTTTAACAGTAGTTTTTGCGGGAGGGTAAAAATTGGATTCTATAATTTTAGCAAGTTGTTTTCCTCATTTCCTCTTTCTCTACTTTTAGTTTTGTCCGTGTGGGGATGTTTTTTCATTTAAATTATATTGCAGCCCTGAGAAGAAACGTCGATTAGCCTATGTGATTATTTTTGAGTCTGTGTTTTTTTAGCACGTTAATGAGATCTTTTGAAGTTACGTAAGTGGTAATTTTCCATTCCTTACTTTTGCTGCGCGGGCTATTCATGATGAACTCGTAACTAACACTTTTTTTCTTTAATTATTGGCTTTTCTATATGTGGCGTTACCCATCCACCATACGACTTAACATTTTTACCCAGGCTTAGGATAACATGATATGATATTCATGTTTATGTGAGTGGGAAAACCAAATGGGTTAACACACGGGCAATCGTAAGATCACCTCGCCCCACCGTCGGGTTCATGAAGCTATTGCAGTGTGTTATGCGCCCTATCGAAATCCTACACAGATTGAACAGCCTCCAGGACGGTATATAGCTTGATATAAAATTATTAGTGTGTACACTTTAAAGCCGTAGCGTATGACTAAAGATCAGTTAGCTGACCTTGGCATCAGGGTATGCCTCCAGTATTTGCTCCCAAAACAAACAGGCTGGAGCACCAACTACCGCGTCCACCCCCTTGTACATTTTCTTAAAATCGTCCAACGATCCACCGGACTCCAAAATCCTCCTCCAATCATCTCCATGGTGAACGACATGTTCCATCCAGTCATAAACGGCATAGCCGAATGATTTTAATACTGCATTCATTGTCTTTGTTCCAGTTTTGGGATAACTTGCCACTATAACCTTCATTGTGAACTAGGTTATAAATATCCCTGCTGATGTAATGTAACAAAGTGATAATACATTAGCATAATACACGAGAATAATAGAAAGTTTACTTTTCCACGCATTACCAAGGAAAGTTTGTAGCGCCCAGATATTTTAAAGTAATCGTTAAAAGTGACTTTAGCTACTAATACTCAATTCAATGGCATTTAATTGGCAGCTTACTTTAAAATTTCCTTGTGTTAGTTTAGCCAATAATAGGCCTACAAAGTATCGAAATTTCTATTCATACACAGTTATCAGATTTATTAAGTCTTCCGAACTTTATTTACAACCTGCGATCACATCTTACAGTAATTGTCATCTCCTTTACAACAGCTTTCTAACGCCAGATCATTTCGCTTAGAAATGTAATAAGACCTTTAGGAAGTAATTACATTCACGCACTAAATGTAAAACGTCGTATAACCTATGACGGGACGTTTATGCGCGGCCGGAAATCGCATGGCATTAGTCAAGGTATTTGTAACTTCCGACTAGGTGCTGGCTCCTAACACCTGTCTTTGTGAGAAGTTGCAGTATGCTTAGAAGGCGTCTCTTAATAAGAATTTGAAATAACGCGTCATTGCCCAAAACTTCATGAATTTATTCGAAATTGGCACGTGAATGATGACGGGAACAAAAAGTCTTGTAAATGACGGTTTTCTAAAAAAATGTATGCACAATTAAATGATCACACATTTAACCAACTTAAGTATAAAACAATATTTACCAAATTTGGACTGAACAGGAGCTAAAGCACGTCATACAGGTCTTAACAATCACTGATAATTCCAAAACATACTATAGCTAAATTTATCAACCCAAGGATTAACTTGCGAAAATGAAAATGCAGTGAAAAAACGAGAGTTTTATACTTTCGTAAAATATTGGAAAAATACTATAACGATCTTATTCCCTTGTGACATTGATATAAATATAACAAAAACAATAATGGCGACAATAAATCTTTCAGTATTTAAAAAAGTGTTTTGTTGAGTAACAATAGTGGGATTCTCCAATGTTTTTGTACGGTGGCCCATAAGGGCAATCCTGAAATTTTATTTCAGTCTACAAAACTATTTCATAATCGACAAAAATATTTTCAAATCGACAAAAATATTTTCAAATCGGCAAAAATATTTTCAAATCGGCAAAACTCTTTTGACAATCGGCAAAACTATTTTGATAATCGGCAAAACTTTTTTGTAGCCAATCGGCAAAACTTTTTTGCCGATCGGCAAAACTCTTTTGCCAATCGGCAAAACTATTTTGACAATCGGCAAAACTATTTTGACAATCGGCAAAACTATTTTGACGATCGGCAAAACTTTTTTGTAGCCAATCGGCAAAACTCTTTTGCAAATCGGCAAAACTCTTTTGCCGATCGGCAAAACTATTTTGACGATCGGCAAAACTTTTTTGTAGCCAATCGGCAAAACTCTTTTGCAAATCGGCAAAACTTTTTTGCCGATCGGCAAAACTATTTTGACAATCGGCAAAACTATTTTGACGATCGGCAAAACTTTTTTGTAGCCAATCGGCAAAACTCTTTTGCCGATCGGTAAAACTATTTTGACAATCGGCAAAACTATTTTGTAGCCAATCGGCAAAACTTTTTTGTAGCCAATCGGCAAAACTTTTTTGCCGATCGGCAAAACTATTTTGACGATCGGTAAAACTATTTTGACAATCGGCAAAACTATTTTGTCGATCGGCAAACTTTTTGTAGCCAATCGGCAAAACTTTTTTAGAAACGGCAAATCTTTTATTCACTGTCCACAAAAGTATTTTCGAGTCGACAAATGTAATTTTGAGCCGGAAAAGTAATTTGGATTAGGTTTTAAGCAAATGCCGTTAAAGGGGAACTGAAGTCAATTTTAAGAGTATCTTAATAAATGGAAAAAAATACGCTGATTTCAAAAATCAAATCAGTTTCTTCCAAAATTTTTTGGTTAAAGAGTTATGAGCAAATATGTGTTTTATTTTATGTTAGGGGATTTCCCGTATTACGTCACTGACGTTGTTGAGATTTCGTGCCTATATGCATTGTATACAATCATGTGTCAGTTTAGAGGTAAATTAGTAACAGAAGCGCCTGCAGGAGCGTTGGATTTTCGTTTTTATTATGGAGACTTAGCATAACACTTGTTATATAGTCTTACTGAACCAATGTACATGGTGACAGCTTACTTTAAGCGCGGTCATTAAGGCCTGCACGGTCCTGGACTTAAGCTGAATGCTGAGGTATACAGGTCTCGTATTTAAATGACTTTAGAATAATAAGTCTTAGCAATTTATATCATAAATAATAAAAGTGAAAACAGAACAAGAAAACTATAATAGAATGCATTAAACTGTAACTGCCAGCAATTTATAGAAATAAACCAGCCATTAGGAAAAGGCTAGACTATGCGGTGGGAAAAGCCTATTTCTTTCATGGTTTACCTTGGTTGTTTGTATAATGTTTTGCTGTTGTGTATGTGGTGCATTTAATGTCTGCTGTTATTGAAACTGAGCATTAGCCTACTGGTTGAGTATACCACTTATTGCAAAAACCAGTTAATCCACAGTTGAGTAGCTGATGTGTTGTGTAGTCTGACAATAAGTACACAGCAAGCACTCAGATAAGTAAGTGAAGAATATATATAATAGATCTTTACTTAACTACCCAAATAAGTTAATAAGAATATACCACATTTCTAATTTAGTTCTTTTTATTAGATATTGTAAAATGCCTAAAGTTAAGCCACTGAGAAGGAAGAAAGAGTGATTGGAGTATATTGTTTTGCTCCTAGGATGTACAAATTCCTATTACAGCACACGAAATTCCAATCCACCTGTGCTCTTCCATCGATTTCCTCACAACGACAAAAAACGGTTGAAGCAATGGATACAACAATGCAAGCGTTCTAAACTACCTGGAAAAAGAACCGCAGTGTGTAGTGCACATATTTGTGACAAGGATTATCATAGTAAAATTGTATTTGACTCCAATGGAGTAGCCAAGATGATGAAAACAAACCACTTGGTGAAAAATACAGTTCCAACAATTTTAAATTTTTCTGATTATGATTTTAAACATAGTGATCAACCCAGTACATCAAGTGCAACTTCAAGAACTTCTTTATCCAAGCAGATAATTGAAAAATAAGGGCTTTTAGTAATGCAAGTCCAGCCTGGCATTATTTTGTGCACAAATGCATGTACATTCATGCAGCATAAACATTCTTGCGGTGTGTCCATAAGAATACAGTTTTTGCAACGGCACCAAGTCATGTCAATAGGTAATGTTTCTAAATAAACATTTTCTTCTATGGGGCTTGCATCTTCAAAGATACTTTTAGACGTTTTCCTTGGTTCAAACGCACATGACTAAATTTGTGTTGTTTTATTGTGTACAATAAAACTTCTTTCATCCATGCAAGAATGCTGAAAACTGTCATCCATTTTAGTGTTACTTAAATTTACTCTAGAAATGAAGAAAACAAAAGAAATTTGTTAAAACTTCTATGCATATGTATACCAAATCTCTCACACTCTCAGTTTGTAGCCTAGGGGTTGATAACAACATTGCTAGTCTACGTTGCAGATTATGGCTATATATTGAAAAGCAACAATCATGAAAGAAATAGGCTGTTCCCACCGCATAGTCTGATCATTGATTGATGGCTGGTTTATTTCTATATATTGCTGGCAGTTACAGTTTACTGCCTCCTGTTCTAGTTTTCTTGTTCTGTCTTCACTTCTATGATTTATGATATAAATTGCTAAGACTTATTATTCTAAAGTCATTTAAATACGAGAGCTGTATACCTCAGCATTCAGCTTAGGTCCAGGATCGTGCAGGCCTGAATGAGCGCGCTTAAGGTAAGCTGTCACGCGGGTACATTGGTTCAGTCATGCTATATGACAAGTGTTATGCTAAGTCTTCATAAAAAAACAAAAATACAACGCTCCTGCAGGCGCTTATGTTACTAATTCACCTCTAAACTGGCACATGATTGTATACAATGCATATAGGCACGAAATCTCAACAACGTCAGTGACGTAATACGGGAAATCCCCTAACATAAAATAAAATGCATATTTGCTCATAACTCTTTAACAAAACAATATTGGAAGAAACTGATTTGATTTTTGAAATCACGCGTATTTTTTTTCATTTATTAAGATATTCTTAAAATTGACTTCAGTTCCCCTTTAAATGTCTTCACAAGGTTTGTCAAAGGACACAAAACAACGGTCCTGCGCGCCATCAGTAAGCCAACCGTCCGGGCAACTAGGCTTAGCTTTATGATGCCGGGCAATTGTATTTCGATTTATTTAACAATATAGTTTTTTTTGTAAACATATTATCACACTAATAATGCACAGGCATCCTAAAGCTAATATACTCAACCGTCCAACTTCTACGAGGTCGAACATGCGACGTAGCCTATACATTGAAATCGACTACGTCATTTGTTTACACTTGAGGATTAATATGTATTAATGAGAATTGTAACAATGCCATTGTTATCACGAGTTGCGCAATATCTCCTTCATGTAATATTTTTTTAAAGGAAGTATTTTGAAGTAAGTTATAGTAATATTTTCTGCAGTTAATTTGAATTGTGCCATGTGTTTTAATACTATTTTCCATAATATATAGAATTAAATTTTACAAGTTAAATGTCTACTGTATAATATATTTTGAAATCCTTAAATTTTGGTAATAATATAACGTAAAAGTGGATTACAACTTTAAGCTGGAAGAACGTTTTGTTGCTGCTGGAATTGCGCGTTGTTTTGTAACTAGAAGTCCCGTTCTTCTATGTCTGGTATAGTAGGCGCTTTGTTGACTTCATTGAGAGGTGGTACAATGAAGGTAAGAACAATATTTTTAATTTATTTCGATAAAATAGATACATGATCATTTGTTGGTTCATTTCTTGTTCTCTTCATTTTCCCGTTAATGTTCTACCCATCTTGTCTTAAAATAAACCTAAGTTAATGTTGCTGTATAAATATACATTTTGCATCTGTGTTGCCAACTCTAGTGCAAATATAAATACACTTGCAACCTGGGATTGTAGCACAGGATCAGATATTCTGTTGGAAATGATCTGTTTTGTTGCTGAATATATTTAATTCTGTTATATTTTACAGATGATTGTCCAGTGAGTTTTCACCAATTGGTCAAATTTTTAACTGGTTGTCAAAACAGAACACCTCTGGGTTTGCCGTATCCTCTTTCTGTTCAGTACAAACATGGTTGTCCAATCTCTATTGGGGGAACTAAGTGTCAGTGTTTGCCGTCTGTAAGCACTTGTGCATTGAGTGTTACGCTTCCTGTACACATTAATTCTGATGACAGCATGCTTTCTGCTTTTCTAACTGCTGTTACCTGTGGGATTGGATTTGGTTTTGTGTTAAAAATAAAACCAATTCAGCAATCAGTTGTGGTAGTTTGCCAATGTTTCAAAAATAAACCAGTTTGATTTTTGTTTATTGTGTTTTCGGCGTCAAACAATAGCAAAGCGAACACGTTTACTAGTCTTCAACTACCTGTCGTTGACAAAAATATATGAAGCATGTTCAACAGAGTAAAAACTGTGGCGGTTCTGATTGGCTGTAGGCTATCTCATTGTTTCATGCAGAACGACTATGTCCTTTCTTTTTTGCTATTATCGCTTAATTCTCTCCCCATTTGATATTCGACCTCGTAGAAGTTGGACGGTTGAGTAGCTTAGCTTTATGATACATGTACATTATTAGTATGATAATAACTTTACAAAAAAACAAACGATATTGTTAAATAAATTTCAAAGCCTAGTCGCCTGAACGATTGGGCTTAGTGATGCGGCGCGCAGGACCCTTAGCCGAAAGGTGGCCGATAGAAACTTGCCGCTGTAAGCAACAAGTCGGTTGTTTTTTTGGGGAAACCTTGTAAAGATTTTAACGGCAGTTTCTTGAACCTAAGTCAAATTTACTTTTTCCGGCTTAAAAATACATTTGTCGACTCGAAAATACATTTTCGACTCGAAAATACTTTTGTCGACAGTGAATTAAAGAATTGCGGTTCCTAAAAAAGTTTTGCCGATTGACAAAATAGTTTTGTCGATTGGCTACAAAAAAGATTTGCGGATCGGCGAAATAGTTTTGCCGATTTGCAAAAGAGTTTTGCCGATTGGCTACAAAAAAGTTTTGCCGACTGGCAAAAAAGTTTTGCCGATTGTCAAAAGAGTTTTGCCGATTGGCAAAAGAGTTTTGCCGATCGGCAAAAAAGTTTTGCCGACTGGCAAAAGAGTTTTGCCGATTGGCAAAAGAGTTTTGCCGATCGGCAAAAAAGTTTTGCCGATTGGCTACAAAAAAGTTTTGCCGATCGACAAAAAAAGTTTTGCCGATTGGCTACAAAAAAGTTTTGCCGATCGACAAAAAAGTTTTGCCGATCGGCAAAATAGTTTTGCCGATTGGCTACAAAATAGTTTTGCCGATCGGCAAAAAAGTTTTGCCGATTGTCAAAATAGTTTTGCCGATTGGCTACAAAAAAGTTTTGCCGATTATCAAAATAGTTTTGCCGATCGGCAAAAGAGTTTTGCCGATTTGAAAATATTTTTGCCGATTTGAAAATATTTTTGCCGATTTGAAAATATTTTTGTCGATTTGAAAATATTTTTGTCGATTATGAAATAGTTTTGTAGACTGAAATAAAATTTCAGGATTGCCCTTATGGGCCACCGTATTTTTGGGTTGAAAGCAGCATGTGCTAGGCTGCGCGCCAGTGTTCTCGTTTAGCTGTAAAGTTTTGTAATGGTGGAGCAGTGCTTCGTGAATTAAAGGTGTTGACTGTGCATCTACTAGATGTTTTGTTGAAACAAAAACGTGCCAATATACGGAGGGGTATGAGCTTCAAATTTTTACTTTAAATTTTTTTAAGTTTAGGTTGCAGATCCAAGCTTCAAATCTAAATTAGGAAAATATCTAAAATTTCCTGTTTTAGGATTTTACGTGACAGCCCTTTTTGTGAGGTCAGTTTACATTGGAGAGTCAGGAAGAATAACTGGTTGAACGCCTCCTCAAGTTTAGGCCTGACTGAAAAATTGTCAAATTTTTAACAATTTAGGCGAAAGGACACATTAAGTGTTTAAGTCGTGTTTATTCACTAAGCAACACGAACGCGTGTATAACTTGTACCGTTTCATGAACCAGAGCTTTTCTGTCAGCGGTAGGCACAGGTCCAAAGTTGACTGATTTACAAAAACAAAATGCGATAATCTATACTAAAATTTGCAATCAGTGCTAATACAACAAAACAGCGCACATTCGTTTTGCGACGTGTGGTGACAGATAATAGTAAAAACAATTTACAAAAAAATAATTTTCCATAACACCTTTCTCTGTAAAAATACATAAAGTAGATTTTCCTGGTCGGGAATGCCCAATTCGTGCACGAAACCGATGAACAGCGTGTTGTTCGCAAAGGGCAACACTAAAAGAAGGGAAAGCGGGAAGGAGCGAAACTGCACACTAAAACAAGAGTGTCAACCACGTGTTTAACCACCATCACATGTTTTATGCCATATATTCATGCTACTGGGTAACTAACCACAATTTGTATTTTATACACGTAGTTTGTTTTTGCAAGCATAAACGCATGGATTCCATATTCATTAAACCAAACTTCTTTTCCATGTGTAGTTAAAAATAATAAACGTCTTAAATTCACGAACATTTTTATACACAAATATTTTAAATTAAAGCTATTTTTCAAGCGCTTAATTGAAATGAAGCTAAATTGTCAAAACAGTCCGATTTAGTTTTTTATGGTTTTAGGAAATTCCACTGAATTTAATAGAGTTTCTATTTTAATATATGTGGGTCATGTTATCTAACAATTCTTAAAGTTTTATTCTGAGTTGTCGATTCCTTGTTGGAGATGTCAGTGCGATATGGCATGCTTGTCACAATCATAATTCAGGAACATATCTTCGTTTTTAAGGAAATTATCCTAAGTAAATGTTTTCCTTCTTTTAATTGGCACAAAGTGTCTAATGGTCCAACATTTCACAAAATCTGATTAAAATTAGAGCAGCCGTTCCAAGCGCTATGCCCCAAAAGGCTAATTTATAGAAAAAAAAACGTTTTTGTTTTTAAGGACTCAGGGGAATTCTGCTAGATTCATCACCCACAATTTTTGTTTCTGCATATCTAGACCTTGTTCTCCTTCAAATTTCAAAACTTTTTATTGCGATTTCATTACTCCTTTTGGTATATGTCGGGGCGTGAGACGGGCTGTCCACCAAAAAATGACGCACACGACACGCCACTCTTTCAGAGACAACACGCCACTTTTTTCGAGGCGACACTCCAATTTTTCAGGGGCGACACGGCACTTTTGTTGACTGTGACCGATAAACTGGACGACACAAATTATGTAGCAACTGTTTGTTCGTTATACGATGTGTTTGTATTATTCCAGATATAAGCATGTCACTGGATGTTTTCTGCCAGATAGCAAGTAATAAGAAAGTATCATGTGTCGTAAACCAGATTTTGAAGTTGATCAAGAATACTAAAGAGCTGTGATGCCTATAGACATATGTATATATACATATATAACAGGAAACTAACATTGATGTTTAGGTAACAGGAAACTATAAGATTGATGTACGATTTACTGCCAAATAATGTTAAAAAGATAAACTAGGGTTTCTGTTTGGAAACAACTTGATATACAATTATGAGTAGAATACATGTTGGTACTACCTTAAATGATGTCATGTTTAACGTGTACGAAAATAAGTGTATGATGTGTAATGAGAGGAATTTGTCGATACTTTTTTTATGAGACTTTTAAACTCATAAAAATCAACCCACTGGGAATGGGAAAACCAAGGGGGTTAACACACGGGCAATCGCCAGATCACCTCGCGCCCATCGTCGGGTTACCGGAGCTATTGCAGTGTGCTGTATATGATGAGAACCCATTAATCCGCTGGGTTCAGGCAATGTCCGTAAAGGTTCCATGACAACTGAACCCCTTACAACTGAACCCCTTACAACTGAATCCCTTACAACTGAACCCCTACAACTGAACCCCTTTACAACTGAACCCCTTTTGACTGAACCCCTTTACAACTGAACCTCTTTTAACTGAACCCCTTTACAACTGAACCCCTTTCAACTGAACCCCCACAACTGAACCCTTTACAACTGAACCCCTTACCACTGAACCCCTACAACTGAACCCCTTACAACCGAACCCCTTACAACTGAACCCCTTTTAACTAAACCCCTTACAACTGAACTCCTTTCAACTGAACCCCCTTAAACTGAACCCCTTTTAACTTATCCACTTGACAACCGAAGCCCCTACATCAACGTATCAGGCCGCACAGACATAATTTATTAATCCTTTATTTAACTGTCAATTAAGTTTAATGAATTATATACTGCCTGTTACTTCCGCGGGTGGAGTAACGGGGTTGCTTTGGTTTGAAAATAACTCGTATCGAATAAAAGAACAGACAGTTTGTGTCCTCGAATTATAATTGGGAGTTCAAACGGTTACAGATGCGGAACGGAGTGGGCAGGGACGATATGGGGTGATACAGGGACGATATGGACGGAGATGATACGCAGTGGGGATGATACGGAGGGATGATACGGTTTTCTGTAAATTAAAAAATAAAGAGACCAAAATCAATAATTGACGGGTGTACGTATGAAATAGTAAACAATTACACTCACCAAACTTTGGCTTTAGAACCGGAACGGAAAAATACACGGTATCAGATAAATTACTGTGCTGCCGACTGTACGGTGACTAAATCAAAAAGGAAGCATTTTCTAACACGCGGTCGGGTATAGATATTGTAACACAAACTCCCATTGTGACGTAATTTGGTTGTGATGCAATTTATGATTTATCATAGACATCAATAAAACATTAATGGGTCGAGATATCTTACATCCTCCCCCGCCAAAAATGGAAAAATGCGTCATCAAAGCAGTTTCAATTTTTTTACACAAAGAAAAGATTCGAGGCACATTTTTAACGAAGAATAAAAAACAAAAAACTATACACAATATATACAATAAGGCGTAATGCCGTGCCAGGTCATGGGGCGCTCCTCTCTCGCTCGCTCACGATCACGCAAAGTTTTGCGATAGGCCGCTTCATAACAGCCATGATCTGTCTTTCGGGCCTTGCAGCTCTTCGCTGGCACAGTAGGCATCGGGACAGGATACGTCGGGTTGCAACTCTAGCATTTTGCACCCAGTAGCGCTGAAATAAAATGTTTAGAGTGTGATTCATACCAGAGTGTGCAGCATCAACACTGTGGCAGTGATCGATGAGTAAGTCAGTAAGGTGGCAGTTATCGGGGATAATGGCAGGGTGGCGTGCTTTGTAGTCAAGACGTGCATTGTCCAATCTACCTCCAACGCGTAGAATGCCATTATTGAGAATCGGGTTCAGTTTGTAGATCGGTGACGTAGAAGGCGGATGTCGGGTCGATTGCATGCGCATCCAATCGGGGAACTCCCGACGTTGTACGTACCGCACGAGGGCGCTCTCAGCAGATCGAAGCTCCTCGGCGTCAATCGGCGATGTCGGAATTTTTGCGGTGTCCTTCTTTACCTTGTTCTTCAGGTATGCACAAAAACGGAGAATCCAGGACGTGCTTTTCTTCAATCGATGCAGGGACGAGAAATAACGGATGAATTTGTACGTGGGTGAGCAGTTGGTAGCTGTCAGAAATACAGATTCGGGTTTTGGCAGGTCAAAACTTCGGTAGATTTGCTCTGTTGGTTGTGGCCGTAAAAACGTAGTAGGCCAGTCTTTAGCGGGACGGTGTAGGAACTTAGGGCCGGAATGCCACGTTCCTGTCTTCATCATGGTCCCTGCCGTCGTTCCACGTGACGCTTGATCAGCTGGGTTCAGTTTCGTAGGAACATGTCTCCAGTCGTGCACGCTTGTGTATGCTTCGATTTGAGAGAGGCGGTTTCGAGAGAAAACCGGAAAGTTCTTGCAGTCAGAGAAAAGGCTTTGTAGAACAATTGTCGAGTCCGTCCAGTAGATACACGGGCAATCGTCCAGTCCGAGTTCCCTTTTCACGGTTCGCGATAATTTTACTGCGTCAAGTGCAGCTTCGAGCTCCAATCTAGGGATTGTGTGCTTACCAGAATCGCAGAGAAGAGACTTTCCCATCACGAACGAACATGTCGTGTTGTCATCCTCGAAGGTGGTTCTAAGGTAGCGTACGCAACCACGGGCGGCGGTAGATGCGTCTGCAAATACATGGAGCTGTACTCCGGGGGTCGGATGACGGACTTGTGGTTTGAAGCACCGAGGAATTCTAATGCGGGTCAGTTCATTAAGGCTGTTGCACCAAGCTTTCCATCGCTCGAGCTCAGTACCAGTGACCTCCTCGTCCCAGTCGGTTTTCATCAAGCAGAGATCTCTGTAAATAAGTCGGGCCTCTAATACAACGGGGGAAACAAAGCCTAATGGATCGAAAAGTGAATTGGTAACGGAAAGCATACCTCGTCGTGTCAGCGGTTTTGTCGGGATAGTAATGTCGAATCTAAACTCGTCGTCTTGGACGCACCAATTGATTCCCAGAACACGTTCATGTACCTCTCCTCCTAGCGGAATATCTTGAATTACCTTTGCTCGATCATCGGCCGGAACGGATTCCATCACAGCGACACTAGTGGATAGCCACTTCGTCAGTTTAAAGCCCCCCATTGAAAGTAGATTACGTAAATCCTTCACCAGTTGGATGCCGGCTTGATCATCAACGGCGGTTACGAGGCAGTCGTCCACATAAAAATTATTCTTTACAACTTCGGCCACTCGTGGATGAAAAAACTTGCCAAATTCTCTGGCGGTTTCGCGCAGGCAGAAAGTTGCGCAGCACGGTGACGAGCGGGCGCCAAACAGGTGCACTTTCATGCGGTGCGGAACGGGTGATTTGGTCAGGTCGCCTCCTGGCCACCACAAGAATCTCAGAGCGTCACGATCCTTTTGGGCAACCAGAACTTGATGAAACATTGCTTCTATGCCGGATACGATAGCCACGCGTTCTCTGCGGAATCTCATCAACACCCCTACCAGCGGGT
The DNA here is from genome assembly GCA_000149265.1 of Ciona savignyi. Classification (NCBI taxonomy): domain Eukaryota; kingdom Metazoa; phylum Chordata; class Ascidiacea; order Phlebobranchia; family Cionidae; genus Ciona; species Ciona savignyi. The sequence goes on along the minus strand of CH003236.1, from coordinate 762,036 downwards.
TCACTAAATCGGGGCCCTTCATCAGCTTGTCATTTATAGATTGTCCTTCGCATTTCGCCGCACAGTCATACACGATACGAACCTTACTTGGTTTCTTTGGGTTAATTACAGGGTGATGCGGGAGGTACCAGAACTTGTTGGTAGTATTCACTTCGTCCTCTGGCACTACTTCTGCGTACCCATTGTCCAACATCATCGTCATGTATTTCGTATATTTTACTGAAAAATCGACATCTCTCGCCAGGCGCTTCTTCAAACTTGATAGTCTGCTTCTTGCCATTGGCAGGCTATCCGGTAAAACGGTGCTGATGTCTTTCCATGGCAGCGGAAGTTGGTAGTGGCCTTCAACTCTTTCAATTCGGCGCGTCATTATATCGTAGGCCATGACGTCTTCTTTTGAGTACTTCATGCCAAACTCTGACGCCTCCTTGTGGCTTCGAAGCCAGCACATCAATGTTTCCACGTCGTCGGTTGCAGCAGTATCGGAGGAGGGGAACACATCACCAACGTCATTGATCAGTAAATTCTTTATAACTTCGTCACTTCCTGAGCCTGCTGTGGCTTGAAGTAAGAATGCGGCTGCACCCTCTTCGTTCGGCGAGTTGTCCAGCGACGGTCCTTTTAACAGCCAGCCCTAAGGGGGTCCGGATAGCGTCCGGCGTCTCCCGTGGATTTGGTGCGAAGCGACTTTCCAGGCACCGGTGTGCCATTGCGTCTGGTCGTTGCCGATCAACAAGCATCACTTCACCATCGGGAATTGGTGGGCAGGTCCACTCCACGAAGGGTACTTATATCGGTTTAGTTTATTGGGCTCTGGAATCTTGCTCGGTGTAGCGGGAATTTCCTTAATGAGCGCAACGTCGGGCAGGTTAAGCTCTTCGCCGCCAGCAAGCGGAAGAACAGTTAACGAGACGGAAGTCGTTTTAACATTGATCGGTTCGGAAGTAGTCATTGTACACAGGTCAAAGTTCGCGGCGCGACCAGTCGGCGTAGCTTGTAACTGATCGGCCAGTCGACGGTCACAGAATGTGCGGTTCGCTCCGGAATCGAGAAGAGCGTACACTCTCGTCTCTTTGCCTCCGCTTCTAACGCGTACGGGGACAATGTCTAAATATGCGGAAGTCGGTACCACGGTGTTTTTCTTAGCGCTAAGCGAGTGCATGCATGCTTTAACGGTCGTGTTGCTCTCAATTCGGTCTGCGGGTCTGATGATCCATCTCGGGTCATGGAGCAAGGTGTGGTGGAAGTTGCCGGTGCAACCTTCTACACTGCATTTGATTTTATGTGGGCATTCTCGCACGGAATGGCCTGCCTTTAGGCATTTAAAGCATAGGCCGCATTCCCGGGTTACGCGCTTACGTTGCTCGTACGATTTATCCTTGAAGTCGCGGCAGGCGCCAAGCAAGTGTGGTTTCTTGCAGACAGGGCACTGCAGCCCGGACGGTTTCGGAGTGAGAGCGGCAGCAGTGGGAGATTCGGCAGTCACGTTCACGTTATAAGCCGACACTTTCGGTTTTCGTGCAGTAGTTACTACAGGATTTGTGGACTTTAGCAGTAAACACTTTCCATACACAGAGTTAGCTTCGCGACTCTGTTCTCTAACGAAGATAGCAAAGTCTTTAAAAACAGCTACCGCACCTGTTTTGTCCTGTATACTCAGCGACTTGGATATCCATTTCTTTCTCAGTTCCAATGGTAGCTTGTTGACCAGCGTCGAAATGAAGCCAACAGAGTCTACCGTCGTTTTTATCCTTGCCTTTTCCAGGGACGCGCAGCAGTTTCGGAGCAGAACGGCCAATTTCTCCAGCGCTTCGGGGTCATCTGCGGGCACCCTCGGGAATTCCTGCAACAAGCTCTCGCACCGTCGTGCTATTATATGGGGTTGACCATATCTTTCAAATAATTCTTGCATGGCCGTTTCGTAGCCATCATTTTCGTAATTATCTACGGAGTTATGCTTAATTTTCTCACAGACGGGCTCTGTGCAATGTTGAAGTAGGTATACTAACTTAAGGTCGTATGAATCTACTTTGTCGGCAATATGTAGCTGGTATCGATTGACGAAGGAACAGTAGGCCATCGGATCTCCATTAAATTTTTGTACAATTGGTTTGGGTAGAAAGCGTTCACCTACCTCTTGGTGATTTACGTGACGGAGTGGTGAATCTCGTCGGATACGAGTCGGTGATAGCTGTGTACGTCGTTGTTGATTGCGCATTGGGGAGCGATCAGCATATCGGGACGGTCGGTTCTGATGCTGTGTTGTCACGTGTTCTCTTTCGTCGTTCACCCGGATGTCGGACGGAAACGGTGGCGAATGACGTTCGGTTAAGGGAAGATGTGACAAAGCGCTGTCCTTAGGGCGCACAACGGGCGGGGCGTATAGGGTAGAACGTTGTCGTAGCTGCGCTGTGGTCGGTGATATATCGTTGCGTGATTGTTCAGTGGATGTAGTCTGCTCTAGAAGCGGTGTCGTTGAGCCAGCATATTGGCGGGTTTGAACTTCGTTGTGTCTGGCCTCAGGAATGGATGCTTCCTCCCATGCCCTAGCTTCAGCTTCAGCCAATTCTAGTTTTCGCCGGGATTCACGGTCGGTGAGTTCCTCTTGTAATTTTCTCTCTCTTTCAGCAAGTTTCCTTTTACGTTCCTCTGTTTCAGCGAGCAGTTTTCTTTTATGTTCCTCTGTTTCAGCGAGCAGTTTTCTTTTACGTTCCTCTGTTTCAGCGAGCAGTTTTCTTTTATGTTCCTCTGTTTCAGCGAGCAGCTTGCTTTCTTCTTTTCTCTCTAAGTCTTGTTGTCGCGCAAGCCTAGCAAGTTCAAGCTTAACCTTGCTATCTTTTAGCTTAAAGCTGCGCATCGAGCTCTGTAAGTGCTTACAACGCTTACTGACTCGTGTTTGTCACTGTGTGATGCGGTTGAATCTAGGTGGTGCTGGTGTGTCTGACTGTTATGGCATGTCTTCAATGCCATGGCTCAGGCTTGGCTTCTTCAATGTTGTCCAGCCATTGTTCTACGCGGTGTTCTGGTTGGTTGTCCATGGTCGAGAGGTACGGTTACGGTGGGTTGGATCAGTTTGCTCAGTTTGAAAACGATGTTACTTCCGCGGGTGGAGTAACGGGGTTGCTTTGGTTTGAAAATAACTCGTATCGAATAAAAGAACAGACAGTTTGTGTCCTCGAATTATAATTGGCGATCAGAGTTCAAACGGTTACAGATGCGGAACGGAGTGGGCAGGGACGATATGGGGTGATACAGGGACGATATGGACGGAGATGATACGCAGTGGGGATGATACGGAGGGATGATACGGTTTTCTGTAAATTAAAAAATAAAGAGACCAAAATCAATAATTGACGGGTGTACGTATGAAATAAGAAACAATTACACTCACCAAACTTTGGCTTTAGAACCGGAACGGAAAAATACACGGTATCAGATAAATTACTGTGCTGCCAACTGTACGGTGACTAAATCAAAAAGGAAGCATTTTCTAATCTAACACGCGGTCGGGTATAGATATTGTAACACAAACTCCCATTGTGACGTAATTTGGTTGTGATGCAATTTATGATTTATCATAGACATCAATAAAACATTAATGGATCGAGATATCTTACACTGCCGTTTAAATGTGGTTTACCCAAGACAGTCGAAACATCTTTTATACTGATGATGGAAACAAACTTAGAACGTCAAACTTTATCAGTATTCAATTTGGGACATGACGACGTCATCGGGCTTAAGTTTTTCAAGGGTTTAGTTGAAAGGGGTTCAGTTGTAAGGGGTTCAGTTGTAGGGGTTTAGTTGTAAGGGGTTCAGTTGTAAAGGGGTTCAGTTGTAGTGGTTCAGTTGTAAGGGGTTCAGTTTTAAGGGGTTCAGTTGACTGGTCACCGTCCGTAAAGTGCCTTGCCCAAGGACACAACCAACTAGCTAGCGACCAGTTTCGCACCTGCACCCTTTCGATTGAAAGGCGACGCACTTAACCGTTAGACCAACGAGCCGAACATTAGTTTTTGCGGAAGGGTTAAAATTTGATTTTCTAATTTTTGCAAGCAGTTTTCCTCATTTCCTATTTCTCTACTTTTAGTTTTGTCCGCCTGGGGATGTTTTTTTCATTTAAATCATATAGCAGCCCTGGGAGGAAACGTCCACTATATGTTTATTTTTGAGTCTGTGTTTTTTTGAGCACGTTAATGAAAGATCTTTTACAGTTACATAAGTGATAGTTTTTAATTTCTTTATTTTGCTGCGGGCTTCCCACGATGGACTCGTAACTAACCCTTTTTTCTTTAAATATTGGCATTTCTATAGGTGGCATCGAATATTCTTCGACACGACCTCACAACTCAAAATTTTTTAACCAGATTAGAATAGGAGGATAGAATATTGATGTTTATCCCCGTGAGTGGGAAAACCAAGAGTGTTAACACGCGGGCAACCTTCACATCACCTCGCGTCCACCGTCGGGTGTGTTGTGTAAGATTTATACGTTCCTTCAATTTAGTTATAACTATTCAGTGTGTACACTTTAAAGCTGTAGCGTATGTCATAAGATCAGTTATCTGACTTTGGCATCAGGGTAAGCCTCCAGTATTTGCTCCCAAAACAAACTGGCTGGACCACCAACGACCGCGTCCACCCCCTTGTACATTCTCTTAAAATCGTCCAACGATCCACCGGACTCCAAAATCCTCCTCCAATCATCTCCATGGTGAACGACATGTTCCATCCAGTCATAAACGGTATAGCCGAATGATTTTAACACCGCATTTAATGTCTTCGTTCCAGTTTTAGAATAACTGGCCACTATAACCTTCATTGTGAACTTGCTTATAAATATCTCTGCTGATGAAATGCAAAAAAGTATTAATACATTAGCATAATACATCAAAATAATAAAAGTTTACTTCTCAACGCATGACCAAGGACAGTTTGTATCGCCAAAAGATATTTAAGTAATCGTTTAAGCTACCTAATACTCAATTCAGTGTCATTTAGAGGCAACTTACTTTAAAATTCCCTTGTGCCTGTCTAGTTAATAATACAAGGTATCGAAATTACTATACATACACAGTCATCCGATATAAGCCTTCCGAACTTTATTTATAACCTGCGATCACATCGTACAGTAATTGTCATCTTCTTTTCATCACCCACCTGACCCGAGAGAGCGGCTAGTCCAAGCGAGGACCAACCGAATGCTCTCTGATGTTATGGAATTACACACAATTTATTAAAGATTCGCAACAGAAAACACATTGGTACACGAGGCTCGGCAGGCATTTAAACAGAACTCACAGATAACGGTTTTTTCAACTGACCTCATGACAAACACAGGAAATTAATCGCAATTTCCCATGCACAAAATATGGCATGGCGACTCAATAGTTAATACACAGCGTAATTGTCCAAAACTTCATTAAAACCTACAGCAAATCTTAACTCTAACACCATATTTAAAACTAACTCTAATGTCATAATCTTAATTTTAGTGGGCATTTCCCCTCCATTCCTTTTCCCGCTTTCCCTCCTTTTTAGTTTTTACCGCTTGCAAATACCGCCAGAACGTTGAGAGAGACATTCGTCTCTGCTTTTACTGTAACTATGGTTGAAATCACTGGATGAGTTTGAATGATCCCGGTATTTTTATACCAATGTATAAAGCTTCTAATTATGTCTGCTTTTTTCGCCGAGATGTAATATAAACCACTGTTAAATTAAAAGAAAAAAAATAAACCCGTATCTTGGTTATAGAACTCGCATTGTTGACAAAAAGGTTAGCTTCGGGTAGCGATTTTATTTATTATATTTAAAAAATAAAAATTGGCCGGTGGTTTGAAAATGGACGATTAAAATGATTTTTTAAGCAACAGAATGTCAAACACGTGTTAGCCACTACTATTTTTAAAACCCATTTTTTAATGTAAAAAACCCATTTTGGTTCCCTGGTTACCCAATCACTCTTGGTATATCTTTTACAAAGTGTATAATGTTTGCTTCTGCAAGCAAAACTGATGGGTTCCCAGGTTACCCAATCAATCGGCAGGTAGAGGTCTATTTCAATTTAAAGTTATGTGTTTTGGACTCTGTACTGCCCCTGCGACTTGTGAACGACTAATGGAAATTGTCCTTGCCGACGTGTTGTGGAAAGATTGTCTAGTTTATATAGATGACGTGTTTACGAACGGCCGAGAGTTTGACTCTGCGATTTTAGGGTTACAAAGAGTTTTCGAGAAATTGCGCCACGCAGGATTACGCCTTAAGCCGAACAAGTGCAAATTATTTCAGCAATCCGAAAATTTTCTTGGTCACGTCGTAACGAAGAAAAGTATCCAGTGCGACCCAGTAAAAACAGAATGTGTGGAAACCTGGGAAACCCCCTCCAACGTAAAAGAACTTCGTCAGTTTGTGGGATTCGCGTCGTACTACAGACGGTTTATTAAAGACATTGCAACCATAGCCTCCCCTTTGCATAAATTAACTCGAAAGGACGAAAAGTTTAAATGGTCTTCCGAAAATAATCAGGCCTTTATGCAATTAAAACATAAACCCACCGGATACTTCCCAAACCGCCTCATGCTTGGTCGGGAGGTTCAGTTCCCTTTGGATTTAATGGCCGGGTTACCTAACCAGCGGCGATTCTACTGCTACATGGTGTATGCTGAACATTTAAAGCACGCTATGACGAAGTCTTTCGCGTGCGCGAAAGCCTCATTAAAACTTTCTGCAGTTCGGCAAATACGTTTATACGACAGAAAAGTGCATTTGTTTAACTTTCAAGAAGGCGAGTGGGTGTGGTATTACTACCCTCCACAGGGTACACAAAAGTTAGGAAAATAGTGGACGGTACCATTTCTAATTTTACAGAAACTAACCGAATTCTTGTATCGTATTGAAAGGTCGGAGGGTTCAAGGCCGTGAGTCGTTAACATAGACAACCTTCGTCCTTACGAAGCAGAACGGCCACCTTTAAATTGGCTGGATAGGGGCGAAGCGAGCCATCCGGGCTATGACGAGCCGGATCGCGAAAGTGATCAAAACCATTTGTTTTCTCCCCGTCCCCGTTTTCTCGGTATGGTCGGACCAGAATGCCGCCTGCATATTTGAGTGATTACGATCTCTAGATAGTCAGCCATGTTGATAGTATTGACGATTTTTTTTCTTTCTGCAAATTTATTTTTGAGGGCGAAAATTTTCTTTCGGGAAGGGGGTTGTGTAGCGCCAACAGTTTGCGTATCGCCACCGTCTTTTTCTTGTGTAGAGTAGTTGCCTATCGCCCAATGTGCCCTTTTCTTAAATTCTATTCATTTGTGACGTTGTTCTCTTTTTAGTTTTTAGTTTTGTTGGCGCTTTGTGATTGGTTTATTTTGTTGATTACGTGTTTTCCTCGTTTTCCTATGTTGGCAATTTAATGGAGTTAGTTACAATACATGGTCAAGGGAAGAGGTTATCGAACCCTACCAAGACAATTCGTTACAATATAATGATTATTATTATTATTTCGTATGAGATGGGGGTTTAGCCGATTTCAACCGAGCGTTGCAGCCATTCTGCGGTCCTATCGGACGGAAACACCAAGTCTTCGACACCCCTGGTCGGGGTAAGAACTGATGTAAAACAGCGGTAGCTTCGATAAAACAAATGGCAAACTGATAATAGTCTATATGTTACTTGGTGCCAAAGTCAGCCTAGGTTACACTTATTATTTAACCTTTGAACATCTATATGTCATAATTAAGGTTTGTTTCATTTATTCTATCCGGCAAAAAAAGATAAAACAATATATTAACCCTTTAACTGCCAAAAATTGCATAAGTGGAAAAGTATACGGCCGATTTTGATCAGTGAGATGGCGCTGGAGAGCTGAATAATTTTTGCGTTTACCAATATAAGATGATATATAGGTTTGCATTTGAATTTTTTTAGTTATTTGAGTTTTAAAAAACGTATACATATATGTGTGGTTTTGGTTGTTTTAATTAGTTTTAATTACTGTTTTAGTCCCCGATTAGTTTTCAACTATTGTCGTCATGGTTCGCTTGTTTAGTTTGAAAACAATTCATTCGTTTTTGGCTTGTACATTTTGGATTAGGCCATTTTTTGAGCTTTTGGAGGGTAAAAACAGATATTCTGGTTGAAGAAGCTGCCATTTTGTTTGCTGATAGTGAATCTGTAAGCAGTTGTGCTTCATTTTTTAGTAGTTCTAGTGATAAAGAACCTTTGTGAAGATGTTTTGCATCAGTTTTGTTTCCCTGTGGCTATGTGTTTGTGTTTCATTGGGCGAAAGTAAAAAAAAAAAAAAAAATTGATTTGCGTGTTACGACGTCATCAGTCAAGTTGTGATGTCATCACAAAAAGAGTAGTACAAAAATAATCATAAGATAATCATAAATAACTTTGCTACATACTGTTTTGTTTGTAAATGAGAAAAAAAGATAGTTTTTGTTGATCTAAATAGAAACACATGACGTCATTGCACAATGCATGACGTCATCAAAATTTAACTAATGTAAAACAAAAGAAAATTTATTACTGAACAACTTTTCTGTTGATCATATCATGCTAACATCAATAGTTTTTTGTACAAAAGCTTCTAACCTAAGGCGACTTCGCCAAAAATGACCTAAAAAACAGCCGGCAGTTAAAGGGTTAACAGTCGTTAAAACACGTTGGTGTTAAAACATACGATTTACTCATGTGGGCGTTATATCCCGGTGGGTGGGATAACGATGGGCATTATCTTACGGGTCGTTAGATTACTTCGTGTCCATCGTCTCGTTACCGAAACTATTGCGGTGTATTATATATGATTGAGACGTTGCCACTGTTTTACTTCAACCCAAAAATGGGTTCATGGGATGTCCGCTAGGCTTGGACATTCATGTTTTATTTATCCCCGTGGATGAGAAAACGCAGGAGAGTTAGTTAGTTTAGTTAGGGTATACCCGCTAAGTGCCTTATCCAGGTACACAACCGTCTAGCCAGCGGATAGTTTGTCTGAAATCGAGTGATCTATCCTGCCAGACTTGTTTTTACTCAATCGATTAAACCACTGCTAGGTTCAAGCAGCACCTTCTTTTCTTTTTACCGATTTAAGTTTCGAAACCATGATGGTCTCGTCACTAGGACCGTTTTTTTTTAAAAGAGTCGGTATATTTATCGGTCGCGTTAACCATTCGGCCACACAACAAGCACCTTCAGTGAAGTATCTTGCGAAGGTATGCAACCAACCAGCTAGTGGCTGCTTTCGATTTCGCGAAGTTTTGGATGACGCAACTACTCAGTCATCTGTCGGTTTAACTGTATACGCATTAACTCATGCAATGCAGTAAAGGCTAATACACCGGCTACACAAACACACCACAAATTAAGTCCTTTTCACGATCAGATTTATGCCACGCCATTTTGAATTAGCCTCTGTTGCGAATACCATGCGATCCAAAGCGCGGTACCTCTAAATACTACAGGATCGCTTGGATCGCTCACTATACTTCGTAATTACAAAAGCCATGATATTAATGTTAGGGTTGGGGTTAAAGTTAGTTCTGGGGTTGAGATTAGTGTTTGGGACAGGGTTAGAATTACTTTCCATAGCAATCTAAGTGATCCAAGCGCTCCTGTAGTATTTAGAGGTACCGATCAGACACACCAGATATAAAGAAGATTTTCAGGGTTCGCATCTCAAATCATTTCAGTTCCAAGAAAAAAACCATCAATATTAGCAACGTCACGTGTGTATTTCACCACAAAAGAACAACTAACTACACATTACTGCTCAAAGAAAAGAATTTCCTAAAATATTTTTCATTTGATCTATAACTAACTGTACAGAAAATCATAAAGGGAGTAAATACTAGAGAAAGCAACTTAAATAATAATGTGATTGTAAAAGAAATAAAAACCAACAGACCAATATCTTTAAAAACAACACGATATAAAATCCCTGGATACCAGGAAAAGAAGGGGCAGTATTGTATGGTGGATAAAACAAAGAACAATAAAGCCAGTAGCACTTACCAATTGGCTTGGCTTTGTGCTAGAGAGTAATCATTGGATTTATAGACCAATCAAATGGATTCAGAGTCCATGGATTAACATCAGTATGGATCAAATACAAAAAAAAATCAGTACTGCAGCTAAATGAAATACAAATCTAAACTTTTGATTCGAGCGAGAAATTTTCTATTTCAACAATTCGGTCGATGGCTTTATTGGCATCCTTCGTTATAAACGAGGGAACGCACAAATTGACGTCGAACTCCATATCTCTGGGTCCGTGGAATACCGGAGGAATTTGGTAAGAACTGCCCTGTTAATGGCGATGGATTGTTTAAAATAAAGATAAAGATTCTGTCTAATATGTGATAACAAGTTCAAACAGGCAATTGACCAATTACATTCATCAGCAACAGCAACCACGTTTGCATCTCTAACCCATTGAGCTATTTAGCCAGATTATTTTAACTCAAATTTGACCCTTGAAGTCTAGGTGAAAATAATCAAGTTGTGATCAGAGGAGTTCCTTATTCAATCTTTATCATTCCTACTTTCTAAACAGCTTTGTAATTATCAAAATTTTACAATATGTTGCCTTATAAATTGATAAAACATTGTAGTCAATCGTCAGAATACCCAAAGCCAATTCCCACTTGCCAGAGTTAATAAAAAATACACATAAGTGCGCCAGTTATCATATATACTTTAGTATGGCCACCTATTCAGAACCACTTAGACAACTTTCAGTTTCTTATCTAGGGAATGCAAGTTAGATTGAGATTGCGATCAAATTTTGTTCCAATCACGTTGTAATTTATTGCTGGCCAAGTGTCGGCGAAGTATTTTCAGAATTTTAAATGCGCATTGACTAAATTTGTATCATGTAATTACAACTCTGCACACCCAGTCTGCAGCCCCCATACATGTCTAACCCAACGCCACATGGGTTATTTAAACTTACCCCAGGTTCCGGTGAGTAGATACCCGTGCACACAAGCACAGAATGGCAAGCTTCAACTTCTCGTATGAATGGGGTTGGTTTGTTAGGAAGCACCTGGAACATTAGATTCAGGTTAGTGTTGGTCGTGATCAGCCCAAGGTTGGGTAAATGGTAGTTGTTTTAACTGGGTAGCCAGGTTTAGATTTGTCATTTAAGTTTTATCGTATTAAGATACCACTGTACATGTGCATTGGTGGAAATTGCAACAGAACCGCCCAGTATGCCCTATGATTTTGGGCAAGATACTTGTATTTGTGCTAGTGGAAAGGGGAAAAATTGCCTCATGTCCATAGTCTGGTTACCAGAGCCATTGCAATGTGTTAAATATGATAAAAAACATTGTTTAGTTTTTGTTCGACTCAATCTCTGCATTTAAGCAATGCCCGGTAATGTCTCGTCCAAGAGTTGGCAGCTGGTTTTAATACCGCAACCTTTAGGCTAAAGGTTTAATGTGATACCAACAGGTCAACTCATAGCAATTTAATTTTTCTGCATATAAGAAATGGTGGATGCCTATTTATGGGCAAAAGTATTTTTTTAAACATATTGGTGACAAATTTGGTTCATACTATTTTTGCAGCATTCGATTGATAAAATATATAAGAAACATAAATACATTTGGATCGGATGCACTTGTGCTAATATTCCTAGCATGCAGTTGTCGCCATGATTGTAGAGAGGAAGCAGTCTGCTCTGCAGATACCTGGCAACATGCCACCATTAGTACATGCCATGCTATTGTGATAAACCTTGTTTATGTGCTTTCAAGATACTGAGTTGAGTTATACTTTGATTGTTTGCCAGTTAACCCCAATAAAGAATGCAAAAATTAGACATAAACTAAATTATAAACAGTGTCCTTTACCAAATCGGATAAGTTAATCACCTTGATTTTCCCAAATAAACACAGTTATCAAGGAACCTACAACAATTTCCATTGCACTAAGGTAGCTAAAGCAACCGGACTGTAGACATGAGGTGTCATATGGCAAATGATACCCATAAATTCAACCCACTCAGAAGGATTATCGAACGAAATTCCCCCAGACAACATGCAAAATGATGTTTTGAAATAAAAATAAAGTTTAAATAGATATGCAAATAATGCATTGTAATACAACATAAACATGGCAGATTCTAACCAACCAACCTGCTTCACTTCCTGTTCTTGTTTGATTCGCTTGTTAAACAGATTGGCCCCATAGATGTCAGCCATCGGGTTATCTCTGTAGATAAATTAATGATCAATACTTTCCAGTATTCTAGGTTCAAAAAGAAAGCTTCTTCACTTAACTATGTGAATCTGATATTCAGGTTTTTGTGTAGAAAAGAAAATTAGCACTTTTTTAAAGTGGAGCTCATATCTACTTTGTTGTGTGCAATACACAATTATACTTGGTCGAGAGCTTTGCAAAGTCAACTGTTCATTAGTTTATAGCCTGATTTTGAAGTGAGTCACTGTGTCACATTATGATGTCATAATGTAGCATGTCAACCAGTATAAATCATCAAACTAGCAGTATACATAATCGTGATGCACATAAATAAATACAAGTTCTATCTACATTCTTCGTAACATAGTTTTAAAATATATTTGTCCAAATATTGCAGTAAAAATGTCGAAGTTCCATTCAAAACGGAAGACATAGACAGAAATGTTTAAATGTACATTATACACTTAATATAACCACCACAAAACCCTAATTAGCTACTGGGACACCAGAGCTAGAAAATATAGTGTATTAGGTAATGGATGGTCAACGACCACTGTCTAAGAGTGTAGTCTCGACAATTGCCAGCTCTTTTTTATAGGGTGAAACAAGTTCAAATTCGGCCTGCCCAACGTCCTACAGGACAAGTTAAAAATATGCTATCAATAAATCATGTGACACAATCTTATAGGTTTTCATAGTTAACCTTTACATGCATAAATTCGTCAACTAATATAATTCCATCATAATTATAATGTCACATTGTTATGCAAAGCAATGAAGTTGTTAATCAATTACCCTTTCAAATGACAATGCGAACGCACATTGCACTTGCATACACAGCTCATCAAGAGATAAGCTCATCAGATTATGTCACCAACATGTGTTCAAATTTGACATTTTAATTCTAATGGCACATATCTGACCCACACAGCAATAAAATAATTCTTTATAACTGATTTATAAAGAATTAGATTGATTCATCTTCGTTTAAACTTTGATTATAATGTTTGTTTGCAAAAACAAAAAAATAACAAGTAGGCCTAATATACCTATGTATACAATCTTGATGTTTTTTATAGCTTAATCGCCACAAATATATTGAGCACAACTTACCCAATTGCATAGAGGTTTTTAATGGGACTTGTGATTCCCATATTGCTAGCTATTCTCTTTATGAGCTGCTCAGCGTAGATGTACGTGACTTCGCTCGGCTTGCCCATAAGTGCAGTATACGTCAGGGGTCGACCAACCAACTTTTCATACACACTCTCTAAACAGTGAAGGAATGTACCGTGACCAAACCTGTAAAATAATTACAATTATTGCATCACAGTAGCACTTCAAGCTACATCGAAGTTGCCCTCATAGAGGTGACATTTCATAACCATAGGTGAAAAATTAAACGCATTGTAATGCTATTTGTAATGCTAAAGTGTGTGGTGTCAAATTAGGCCATGATGAACAGGATTTCTGGTAATTATAAAGGTACTCCTTAACTGACTTCCTGTTTATGCCGATATATAATGATCTATAATACATAATTAAATGCTTTATAATGGAGCTTTTTCCATCACTTTTTATTTTAATATTGGTATCAAATTTATTTACAATATAAAATAAATATAATATAAAATAAATATAGTTTTATACATAAGCTTTTATTTGTGACACCTTAAAACTGTCAGTGGTATTTAATTCTTTGCAGATAAATTAGTGTTTAGAATCCCTATTGATTATCCAGTGACTATTTCCAATGCTTTATTAACTCAACAGCAGGCATGCATTCCGCCTGTCTAATTCTGTAATTTTTTAAAATGTGCAGAAATATCCCCAGTCTAGAAGCCATTAAATGTAAACCAGGATTAAAAAATGACATTTCTCAACTATTGCACAGTAAGTTTAAAATCTATTGTTCAGTAAAGGGTCATTCCATTATATTTTTAACAGCCCGTACATCGTACCTCTCAGATTTTGCTAAGATTTTCAGACAATGTACATTCACCTAGAAAAATGATTAGGACAAAATTTGAGGTTGCAACTCCTAACGGTTCAAAAGTTACGGCAGGATGAAAAACCGGCCACACGAGGGCTTTTTGTTGGTGAGCACGTCTACTTACAACTTTAAATTGCCGATAGCTCGAAAAGTAAACCATTTGAAAAGCTGAAAATTTGTTTTAAGGTATAAGGAAGCTGAATTTCACATCCATTTTATCCTTAGGGCATTATAAAATAGTCAAAATCAGGTTTGAAAATTATTTCCACAACCCCGACGCTAGAGGGGGTAGCTCCTGTATGCAAGACAGTTTTGAGATGCAATCTTTTTTAAAAGTGAAAAGAAGCTTAAATCTTCAAGCAGTTCAAAAATTAGCTTTGCCAACTTTAAAATAACTTTTTTGAGACCAAACTTCCAAAGTGCACATTTTTCGCCCTTCCCCTTCCAAAAAAATGTGTTTTAACAAATAAATTTAGGTTTAATATAGTCTAAAGTAGCAACGCATATAAATAGTGCAAGTTTGTTACTAATGAAATAGAAAAATAGTAACTAGGTCAGATTAAGTGCCAGCCGGGTCACAATTATCAAGGAATCAAGAATGTACACGATCCATCAGTGTCCAAACTGCACGGGCTTTGAAGTTTTACGTCAATATCTTTATGAATTGTAAGGATTGCGGAGGAGAGGACTTGATTTCTTACCAATAGTGGAACTCAGAAGAATGGTCAATAATAATAGACCATTCTGCTAACAGTTATGATTTTATTAATCTTCTTGTAAATTCTATTGAGGGGTTGACAGGGCAACACATTCTTGCATTGCCAGGTGCCAGGGAAAGTACTTAAAACACAGAAAAGAAAATTTACCTAAAAAATATCTAATTGTTCGTACTAATTTTGCCGAAAATTATAAATTCACAGTACAAGATAAAATTTAAATTTTTCACTGGAACACCAGACAATGTACAATCCACCCTGCTGTTGTATATTACAAAGAGGGTGAACATCTCCACTCTCACTCATTTTGTTTTATATCAGACGACCTTAATCATGATTCTGGTTTTGCATATGAGCTGCAAAAGCAACTGGTCTCCCTGATCCGAATCAAAACACAAATATACACAAAAATTGAGTACTTTTCTAATAAATGTGCGGGACAGTATAAAAACTCCAACAACATTTCAAATCTTTGTTTCCACTTTTACGATTTTAATGTTGATGCTAATTAGTATTTTTTTGCTACTTCGCATGGAAAATCTTCATGTTAGGGTATTGGGGAAACTGTTAAGCGGCTGTTAACCCGTACAAGCCTGCAAATAAAAACTGGCGGTAAACCAATTTTTACCGCTGCTGCAATTTTCAAGTACTGTAAAGCAAATATAAAAAGATAACGTTCAGTTTAATCCTAAAAGACTCGTTAGTACAGAAAAGAGAACTTCTAGAATCTAGAGCATCTCTATGCTCTGCGGTAAACAATTAATGGCACAAGTTTTCACTATTTTGTTCCATAGCTTTTCACTGTGTGGGTTACAAATGAGTTAGTGAGGATAAAGAATTAACTGGAATCTACTCATTTTTTGACAATGAAGCTGTTCCAGAAGTCAAAGTGATGGATTATACAGCATGCCGCTATGACAACTACTGGTGGATTGGTCTTGTACAAGTTGAATAAAGGCAATAAAGATGTTAACATTAAGTTTTTGCATCCACATGGACCATCTAACACTTTTTATTGGCCACGGAAGGATGACATATGAGTACCCAAACAACAAATTCTTACAAATCGTTGCATAAAAGTTTTAAAATCGGAACCCACATAAACAGCTTTGAACCATATTATGATTGTACCATTGTTATTAGTACTGGTATACTTAATGTTAAATAGTACCGCCATTGTCATACATAATTTACTTTTAATAATCCTAAAGAACGGTCCGGTGTTGTGTGAATGTTCAGGTTTGCCTCAGTTTTGTAAAGAAATTTGAGGAATGTGGAAAAAGTGTGGTCCTAACAAGTGTTTTAAAATTAAAATTGCAAGTTTTGCACGTATATATAAAGTAAATAAAGAGGTATTTAGATGCTCTCTGATACTTTATATTGTACAAAACCATAATATATTTGTTAAAAACATTTTTTTGGAAGGGGGGGGGGGCGAAAAAGGTGCACTTGGGAAATTTAGCCTTAAAAAGTTATTTTAAAGTTGGCAAAGCTAATTTTTGAACTGCTTGAAGATTTAAGCTTCTTCTAACTCTTAAAAAAGATTGCATCTCAAAAATGTCTTGCATACAGGAGCTACCCCCTCTAGCGTCAGAGTGGTGGAAATAATTTTAAAACTTGATTTAGACTATTTTATAATGCCCTAAGGTTAAATTGGATGTGAAATTTAGCTTCGGTGGTGGTGCTAAGGAGTGTGTATTTCACTGTAACTGGTTGTTGTTTTGTTTGGTATACTAAAATATACATAAATCTGTTTAAAATTTACCAATTTTTAGACGTCAACAGACAGATGGTTAACCGATGAACTAATTCTGAGGGCTGTTATTTTTGCATGTAATGGGATATGAATATATGAATCACTGTCTCAACCAAAGTTAGGTAGTTTTCGAGTGATATACAAAGTACTGCAGAAGCCCAAGCATATAACGTCAGTTTAATCTACGTGGAAAAAGTAAAACCAATAATAAATCATAGGGATTGAAAGAAAATCAATTTCCAACCAATAAATCTACTCTAGCAGGTCGCAGCTATCTACACTAAGTGCGTCACGAGGTTTTGTTTAATACAGTGTTTGTTAAATAACTTCCTGTTATGACATCATAGTACGTCATATTTTTTTAGATTCTGAGAAAGAGTTCAGCTAATGTTTGCGTTGGCAGTTATCGCTATTAATTCTTCTATGGCAAAAATCACTTGTTGTCAATGCAATAGTAGATGCATACATTTTTCGCAATGTTTTAATAACTTCTACTATTTTATTAAAAATGAAAATGGGAAGTTATTGCAGTATTGTTAAAAATTCCCCACCAACCAACCAACCTTGGCATATGAGAATCCGACATCCATAGAAGATCCATATTACAAGCCAATATTGGGATCTGGTTCTCATGGTCATCAGCGATTGGGTCATTCAAATTGCCGTGTGTTAATAGGACATCTATGACAATTTGAAGGTTTGTCTCCCACCTCACAGGCTCTCCAAACAAAATGACGGCGTCAATTTTCGGGAATGTTTCTGTCAAAGCTGCTGACATCTGTGGAACAAAGGAAATATTATAAGCATTGATTCTTATAAGTTTATGCATTCTGAGTGTGCTCAGTATATTATGGAAAGCAGAGTGTATACAATGCCGATGGTACTATGTAATCAAAACTTTGGCTTTATCAAAAATATTTTAATACTTAGTACTGGGATATGAATACATAAGCACAAGTTTTATCACTCTAGTAGTACAATCAATACTAAGAAAATGAACAGCAGCATTGATCATGTGTAATGCTGTCATTGAACTTAAATCAACACACGTCTCACAATGTTGTAGGTAAATACTGGGATTCCATTTACAAAGATTTAAAAAAACTAGTTAACCATATCTCGTCATACCAATTTAGGTCTCCTTTGATGATCGACCATATCTAGATTAGGAAATACGTCACGTATTTGGTCAATTGTCACATAATTTGTGAATCCGATTTTCTTTGCAATTTGGTCCAAGGGTCCTTGCCCCGACATAAGAACACATTTGTTGTGGAACTCTGGGAACATCCTCAATGGGCTGTGTGACATCATCACTTGTTCTGATGTTATCTGGCGAATCAGTGTAAATGTGATGACGTGAAGATATATATGAACTTGAACTAAAAAAAAACTTAAATCTACAAAGCATTTTTTTAATACTTAAACTTTACCATTTCTTGACAATGGTTTGATAACATAAGTTACTAGAGCGTAAACAACAAATAATTTGTTTCTATTATCTGCATTTTAACTCTTAGTATTGTCAGATTCATCACAGCGATTCAAATAAGTAATTAGAACATAACACATCGGTGATATTATACTTAGTGTAAGGAATCACTGCCCTTCATTATGCATGTTCACTGAATCAACCATGAGTGTGATTAATGTTATTTACATCATTAGATAAACCATTACATCCACTTAGAGTGGTTAAAGCCAATTTTAGATCAACCGTCATTTCACCCTTGGTGTAATTAGTGGATATATTATGCGCGGTAATAAACAACTGTTATTAAGGAGTATCATGGAATTGTTACTGCAGCTTCATTACATATATGTTGGCACAAAATGTGGGGGTAAACAACTCAAATATCCTTTAACAAAGGTATATTAAGTTTAAACCAAAAAGAAGTTTAAAAAGAATATTGTGCATGTCTATTTATTTTTAGTTCCTTCAAAGTACACTTTGCAACAATTTTCCTAACTTGACATTCATGCCGTACCTACAAGTGATTATTATTGCCGATTCAAACAAGACTAAACAGGTTTTATCAGTTTATGCAAACACAGTTATTGGTAAGTGGAGGGGAAAATTCCTCAATAACCTAGAATGTTTTCCTCAGACATTAGTATACTTACTCAATCGGTATGTTAGTCTTGTCAATATCTGTACATAGCAATTTCATTTTGTACCAGTAAGTAGTGTTTCGATAGAGTTATAATCAAATAAAACATGTTATTGCACACTACCAACCTCTACACCCATTGCATTGGACAACTGCTCGGCTTTGGTTCGAGCTAATGCGTTGCCGGCATTAGTGACGAACACAGTTGGTACTTTGAATCGACCATCTGGGTTGGTAAGTCGCTTAAACATTTCGCGAGCTGCTGGTATTGGGGTTTTGCCACGTACTAACACTCCATCAATGTCAAACAGCAACCCAAATCCAGGTTCCTGAGATTTACAAAATATTAAAGTACAATTTTAATATCATGCCTAGATTATTTAAATATCATGCCTAGATTTTTTAAGATTTTTTAAATTATGGCTAGATTAGGGTGGTCACTCATTAAAAAAAGAACTTGTTATTGATAAACAAAAAACCAGACACCGCAATAAAATTGTCCGAAATACAAATGAAAAAGTCTGTAAGCTTAATACATAGATACTGGTAGGCGGTACCAAATGCATATTTTGGCCGGCACATAATAAATAAATTAACATATTTCACTAAACATTAACTCACTTGTTTTTTAGTCGAATAACATTTTGCAGATAGAATTCTTTGAGTTCTGTTTCGGCAAACCCGAAGAATGTTGTTTGCTGAAGATGCCATTGTTAATTCCCGTATTCAGCTGCACATGATAAGATATTCATGGAAAAAGCAACTTCTGCGACTACTATTAAAATTACCAAACCTACAGTTGATAGATCAGAAAGACTAAATAACGATCATACCAGTACCGGTAACCTAAATATTCTAATGTTACTCATATGGTTAAACTTAAAACTAGTTGAATGTGGAACAACACTACAGGGAGCTGCATGGTCTTTTCATTTATATGTTCCATATGACTTCTACTGACCATACTACATACAACAGTCCTACCATAAAACGTATAATGTCCTTTGTAAAAGACCTTCCTCTTTAAGGTGCTAATCTTGCGTATTAATTTAGAGGTTACTACATCACTACACATCCACACATTACAGTAGACTGATCGGAGTGAATGTGATATGCAAGTTTAACATTTTACTTAATTGTTTATAAAAATCCATCACAAGCGCAGATTGAACGTTCAAATTATAGACTAACTTTTACGATTTTTTCACTGGGCTATATTAAAATCTCTAAGGGTTAGATGGTAAAGGTAGCTCCCTATTCAACAAGCTTCAGTGTGAGAGAGTTAGACCTACACCTCACTTATCAAGTTAAACGAACAACAATATTCCAAAACTGGCCCTAACGATAAGGGATAATGAATTTTTAACAACGCTAGAAGCCGGGAAATACCGCAATATGCTTAGAATACCGGTTGTATTTAAATTTGAACATATGAGAAGACAACCGGTTCGCTTTCAAATACTAATTGCTAAAATAGCTGAAATTTAATCCTTTGTTCCGCAATTTCCTGACAAAATTACTTTTAGCAGTGTACCTTAACAATGACGTATATTTCGCAACACTTCTCTCCCACTGTCACGCGACAATGGGCAGCTTCATACTTCAGTGAGTATTTAACCTCTCGTTAACTTGTAAAATATCAGCTGTAGCCAATCACAAGCTGAGAATCGAGGGGAGTTAACGGCAATAAGTGGGCGTCTTCGAATTCGTGAAAATAATACGCAGAACTTCGTTTATTTTTACACTTGTGTCGGTGCTTGTTATTCTAGTTTTATCTCGGCGTCTGCTGGACACTTCCAATAACGAAAATATTTTTATTAGAATGATGTAAAGAAAGTATGGCTTACGTAAAACAATATAATTTTCGTTATTTTACCGACGATATTTTATTCTTTAAGATAAATATAAAATTAATAATAAAAACTTCCAATGTGGGGTCATACAGTATTATGAACATGTATTATAAGAGAAAAAGTATGATAAGAGTTGTGATATTGAAATGGAAATTTATAATATGGCGAGGCATCGCTGCCAAACGCAAGGTAATGACGGAAAATTGTAGAAATGATAGGTTATTTTTTGAAAGGGGTGTCGGCAATTTAATGGTACCACCTCCGGATTCTCGGCTTCTGATTGGATAAAGCTAATCAAATTTTAAGAGAAACCAATGAAAACAGTACATTCGATTCCTGTACAACCGGTTAGAAGCGAGTCGTCAAACAAAGGCGATTCTACAAATAAGTCGCTATGGCTAATGGGCTGAGTCTTTGGCAGAGTGGTGTAATAGCTCCATTAATCCAACTATAAAAATCGAGCAAATTTGACGTTTGTCCATGTTACAACACTACATGGGATTTTCCAATCCAAGGTAAGCAAAATAACCCTAGACAGATTTGGGAGATCAAATATTCGTGACACACTTTCGCAAAATCAATCCCGAAAATATTAAGTTACAGTAGATCCGCATCAAATTCAAGTAAATTTAACCTATTGCCACCTAAAAGTTCACTTTCTGCCGAAATTATTGTAATCGAAAAATAACATCGCTACTTGATAGCCTGTAACACACATTATCCAGCGACCATGCGGTTCAGTCTTTCACGTTATTGAACGAACTATACAAGGCAAATGGTTGGAAGGATCATGACAGAAACAACCAACATTTGACCGAACTAACTTATCATGTTTTTTCTTAATCAACTATATTTAATGGGACCAGTGCTTTGCAATTAAGTTAATAAATGTGTAAAATCTAACATAAATTGTATCTAATATATATAGAATAAAATAATGTAACTCCATAAAAACTTACAAAAACGTTTCTTTATTTAACAAACGATTTACACACAAAAACCCGGAATAATAAATTGTTTTATTTTCACGCTTCCATAAAAATCTACTAAAAACTTGGTGCAAATTTAAAATAAACACTGCTTCTCTAAAAACACGATTACACATATGGCTCTAATCTATTTAAAAGTAAAACTAAAAAAATATTTCGGCAATAAAGTACTTTTCCCTTTACAGATTTCATAAACGTGGTTTTACATGACAATGCCAATTTTGACATTTCATTAAAAGAACCACTTATTTAACCCAAAGTGTAACTGAGATAAATATGTCCTAAACAGCAAGGGATTGGCTAATTATGATTTCTAGCAAGTTTTGGCAAGAGATTCTTGTGTACCGTATAAATAGAAAATCATTTTTAGAAAAAAAGTGGTCAAATTTTTAATAAAAAAATATAAAAGAGAAAAAGTGCAAAATCAACTTGAGTCAGGATTTCTTTGCAATTCGACCTCCTTCATGTGATAACTGTGACATGAATGATATTGTCAAACTAAGATAGATGCACTTATTTATGCAAGAACAAAACTTTAAAAGTAATGTAAAATAAAGCAGATATAAAAGCAGGATATCTAACACATTAATATGCTGCAATAGCTCCGACTTTGTGAATGTGATAATATTATAAATGCAGGTATTACAACACCACCCACTGCATTAAACCGATTTCAGGAAAAAAACAGAAGAATCCTATGATATTGGTGTGACATTTTATTCATTACAACATAGATAGGTGTTGGCGAAGTATTAATACGATTGTGATGTCATGGGATAGTTAATACATACTCATTATTTATTCAACACACTGCTATAAAGCTGCATTAATTAATGCACATGATATTTCCATTGCTTTAATGTCTGGGTAGAATATGAAATTCCACTGGGATTAAGCAACCCTAATTAAGCAGCGTGTTAAAAAATGCTTAGCCTGCACTACCTTACTTCCAATATTTATAGTAATGGATTTTGCAATTAAGGTTTTTCAAGCACTGTTACGTTGCATTGATGCCAGTACAAGGCCAGATTTACAAAATCAAATCAAAAAGCAAACAACTTCAACGCATACTTACTTTCTCCAAGCCTGAAATGCAGACATTTTGAGTCGGAAGTTCTGCTCCTTCATAAAACGAGTGTCCGTTCTTATTGTGATATAGTTAAGTCGCCAAACAGTCCACACTTTACGTTGCACACTTAATTGATACTGTAAAATAAAAACAACATACTTATTTGTGAAAGTAAGAAATCATAAAAATATCCAAACAATCTTTCTTTAAACAACATTTATGTCCAACTAGATTTGTTTTATTAAAAAATGAAAATGTCTTAAATCCTAATTCATAGTAAGCGCTCTTATTTTAACAGATGTCAATGTTTTGTAAAATATTCAAAATTTTTGTTCAAATATGTGGTAGATAAATTTATAAGACATTAAAATTTTGTTATAAAATGATAATTGAAATGTGCCAAGTCATACAAATGTGTCAGCAATATTTCCTGCAGATGATTTCTTCCACCAGTTCTCAAAAGTGTGGTGTAAAAGTTGGAGTTGATGCTTCTTTCTGAATCGCTTAACCTAGGATGTTAAAGTAAAACTTAAATAGTGGATGCATCACTTATATGCTGATGAGTAAGAATTCCACATCGAAGGATCAATACAAAGAAATCATCAGATAACTCTCAAGGGAAATCCACACTGAAATATTTATCCACGATTATATATTAGTCTAATAATTCGTTAGGGGAATTTATAATAAAAGGACTTACTCACATTCACTGCCAGATAAGTGGGAAAAAGTAATGTTCTTCAAATGCTATAATCAAGAACAGCAATATAGCAGATGAAACTTTATAAACACGCCACCGTCTCATTATGCAATACATGCTAATGAAGGAATCAATTACAGCAATTTTCATACCAACCACAATCTACCTTTACTTGTTTATCCAATACTTTGCCAGTAAATTGAAAATTAAATTGCAACAAACAAGCTGTAAGGTTTCATCATGATATTAAACACTGAATCCCCCATCCACACTTACATCAAGTTGTTGCTTCCATCGAAGGAAACTCTGCTTTTCCACCACCTTCCCATGAACACCACTAATCAGCTTCCCACGTCTACCACGATGTGCCACACCTAGCCATCGAGCCAGTGATTTCCTCCGAATCTTATCTCTCCAATGTTGCTCTGCTTTCCTCTTTAAACAAATGAACGTTATTGAATTTTTGTAAGTTTTATAAATGCAAAATACTGTTTTTGTAAATACTTTGGCTTTAAAATGTGTGCTTTATCTGTTCAGAAATGTATTTGGGAAATAGAAAATGTGCATGTTTTAAAGCAACATGTCACCTTGTAAATAAGCTTGTAAATAAACAAACAAGGTAGAGTTAGTAAAACTCACTACCATTTAAAAGCGCACAACATTATACAATCTACCACACAACCCCACCTGGTGGTGAGCATCCAACCACACACCCCACGACCTCGACAAGACTTTGTGCTGCTTGGAGGCTACGACCTCGTCCACCATAAAGTCCATGTTGTGCAACATCTCCACACGACGGCGCCAGATGTCCATGCAATACTAAAGTATTTGGAATAAATGTCAATATAATACAATTATATGATGCATAGTTATATATAAAGTGGTCATTGGTTTAAAATCCGACCTAGTTACACTGTAAGATCAATTTACACGATATCAGGAATTAAAACTTTAATTTGAGCACCAGTCTCAAAGTTAAACACAAGCAAATGAAAACAGATTAAAAAGCAATTGATTAGTGGTCTCGTAGTAGTTGATCAGTTACCTTTAACAAATGCCTGGTGTAATACAAGTTTGATTTTTTCTTGTTCTGGACAGCTTTCTTTCTATTTTGGATCCATACTTTCCACCTGATAGTTATTAAAATCTTGTTAATTAAATCAGGTGGTGATATTACACCAAAAGGCCATCTATTTTTTTATATATCAGTTGCGACAATAAAACAGAAGTTTTCAACCCATAAATGGGAGTTGAAGCAGAATGTATATTGAATAGGTGGGTAACGGGCAAATGCAAACTGATAAATGATTGCTGGTCACGTGATGTAATATTTATTTAAGCAAAATTAGCAAAGAACACTAGCGTCCAAGACCAAATTAAAACACAAGTTAAGTTATAGTCGATTTGATAGTTTGTAGTTAAAATGAAAATCAAATTCAACCATGTTTAGAAAACATTTTTTGTCATAATTACATAGATAGCTCCAACCACATACCTCATAAAGACCATATTTAATGAACGATCAGAATTATGAGTTGTAGCTGTGACCACATTTGAATGTTGGTTTCTCCAATTGTTGAAAGAAGTGGACGTGATTAGGAGGTTCCTGTGGTGGATGTGAGATTCCATCTTCATTCTTCTGATTGCATTGCATGACGCAATGTGATGCCATTGTTGCATCGTCTGTAGAAATATGTTTGAAAACTTTAAAATTAAAATAAACTTAATTGTAAATAACAATGTCACTACAATATAAGTTTAATTGTAAATAACAATGTCACTACAAAATAAGTTTAATTGTAAATAACAATGTCACTACAATATAAGTTTAATTGTAAATAACAATGTCACTACAAAACAAGTTTAAATGTATATCAATGGTATTAATATCTTTAACAGATTTACATTTTACTATTTACAAATAAGTTAGTTAAACAGCACATGGTAATGACCCCCACCAGCACCACCCACCTCTTTTAGCAGCCCATCCACGTGACACTGATGATGCTCCACAGCGAGTTGTTTGTTGCGCAATGATGTCGTCCAACTTGTGAAAACCTGTATATTGTACGATGCTCGTTTTATATATTAAAATTTCAATTTTCTTAACCTTCTTTGTTGTCAGTACAATAAGGGCTTAAGTATGTCTTTGGGCAAAGCCCTTAGCGTACATTTCCTAAACCAAAAGGAGCAATGGGTTCAATTATATACAACTATTATATACAACACATTGCAACCAGTGACCACCGCCAGGCTCCTATAACCAAGGTAATACGAAGAATCTGACAGAGCCCACAAGCTAATGGTATCTAATAGGGACTAATGTTGTAATATTCGAAAAAAAAACTATAAATACACAATGTGTTTACCATGTGTATTACACATGGTAAAACCAGAGCTTTAGGTTTTCAGATTAATAAGCTCAGAAATAGACGTAGTATTACCTAAACATAAGAAAAAAAGCATAAATATTTCACCTCATTCATAATTAACTTTCCACGAGACTTTCTTGCCACTAGAAGTTGATAATTTCGTTTCCAAAGTGTAAAAACATGTCCCGTTCGAAAACTCTCGAAAGTTGCCAACTTTTCAGCATTATGTTGCCTCTTTAACAGTTCCTCTTTCCAACTAGAAAGTAGAAACAAAGTTAAAACTATATTTTCTAACAAAATTATCAATTTAAAACTGTTGACTTTAACACATAAAGGAATATACTTAAAACAGTGGTCCAAATATGATTGATTTAGTTGCATTATAAACAAAAGAAGCAACTATATGCACTATTACGGGAACCGCAGAGTATTCACCTGTCCCAAGCCGATTGGAGTTGTCTTCTGTCACAATGCTGGATCAACCTTCCAACAACAAGCAACTCAAGTTTGTGCTTTGCTGTGCGATCTCTCCATGCCATGAGGTGTCTGGTGGAAAACATGAAATTAAACCTTGCTAAGCATATCTCTGGTACGTCTCTACCACAAGAGAGTAACTCCTAATAAATTATACCTAATAAATCATAAATTAAAATATCGTTAATTTAATTTACTTTTGAACTTGGCTTTAAAATTATCAGCTGGACTCCTAGACAGATCTATTCTTATTTCAACATTAGCTTACATTTGAAACTATTGGATTTTCACTATTACCCAGACCTCGTAACAATTTTTTCACCTTTAAAAATTCCAAAGTTATCCTTTAGCAAGAAATAGTAATCACATAACAAACTTCACCTTCCACACAACCTCCCTTCATACAACTGCTCAGCTCTCAAAGAACTCAACCACACAGCCTTCCATCTAACATAGCAACCGTGCAGCTTGGATCGGTTCCGTGTTGATATGAATCCTTGGGCTGTGAGGACGAGTCGGCAATTTCTCGACGTAAACGAGTGCCTGAAGGGTATTGAATATGTTTGATTTCTTATACTTTTTAATGAGAGAAAACTGGGTTGCTCAGTATATCTGCCGTTGCCACAATAAACTTCAATGAGCAGGGTTGCAGTAGTGTATCAGTAACTGTGATAATCATAATAATGCATACCAAAAATATAAATAAAAATGAAGGCTTAACACTTTGTAAGCTTTGTATCAGTGCAAAGACATCAGGAATTGAGTGTAAATTGGCTGTGTTTCAGAGAATTATGATGTCAGAAAACAAAAATGAAAATTTAACAAATAAGAATTCGACAATTATTAGGCTTGTGTGTCAAGTATCAATGCAGCCCTGATGGGAATATTAAAATAATAACTTCATGACCAACTCACCACTTTTCAATCACGGCTTTAGCTTTAGCCTTCTCACCCACCCATCTATTGTGGGTTTCCCTCCATAATGTGAAGCAATGCTGCAGCAATGTGGAACTGTGCAACCTGTGTAATCTGATGGAAAGCAATTAGGAAGCGTTAATAAAAAGCTTGCTCACTATTCTTCTATAGTTTCTTTTTCTTCTACAAACATTGTAAAGGGAATCTAAACATTGGCATAACATGTTGTTGTGTTTTAATTTTTTTTAAATTAAACAAAATATCAAAGAAAACACAATTGTACCTCGCTATATTCCACTGTCGTTTGCATTTGTTCCACCATATTTGAGCCCGGATAAGATGGTAGTTTGGGACAATGGATAACAAGTGGTGTTCCTTTTTCCATGCTTGGAAGCAAGTTGTGACCTGAACAAAATTATTTTTAAACAATAAAAAACTAAACATATTGTGAACTAGAAATAAGTGTAATATTGAATATTGAATATTAAGGATTTGTGATATAAACATAATACATTTTAAAATATTTTTATGGTTACCATTCTGCGATTTTGCTGACTTTTAAATCCGTTCAGAATTTGTCTTCGATCCAAATTGTCATTTGTATAATATTTCCATGTTGTGAATGCTTTCCGCATGATCGCTCTTGCATGACTTTCATCCACGACACGCCTCAATGCATATTTGTGTTGCCAGATTTTAAATGAAGCGGTCATTACTAATAAGTTGGCATGAGAGGAAACAATATCTGATTTCCGACGCAAATCACGGATTTCTATGAAACATAGAAATATAATATAGAAACATAGCAACAAGGCAAACCAGTTTTGAAATCCAGTTTAAAGTTTCCACTAAAATTTACCTAGAAACTGGTCAAGTCGGTAAAATATAATTCACAATATTAAGTGCTTTAGGGATATAGGCAGCTAAAATGTGTCTGTGCAGATAGCCTTCAAAGTAACAAAGTCATCACACAAACATAGTCTATATCTGATAAACATTTATTGGCATTGGTAGTTTGGTTTGTTATGATTTGTTTAACAATATTGGGGTAAGAACTAGACTAAAAAAGCAAATGTAAGTAACATAAAAACACAACACACCTTTGGCTCTGCCTTCCCAACGTTGGCATAACTCACTTAAGCGAGACCGAACACATAGAGATCTTATTTTATTCACTTTTTCCATCAATTCCAATTGTCTGTTTGAGTTATAAATTAAAAACACAGTTATAAAGTTTCACTAAATTTTATTAATATTGCAATGGAAATAGTAAAAGTTATCAAAACATTGCAAGAATATGGTGCATACAAACCAATACTTAGATACAGATACAGAACATACTATTTAATATGTAGTTGATTTAGTGAAATATTCCAAACTTACTTCTTCCATGTATTGAAAGAAGCAGCAACAACAAGTTGATTTTGGCGCTGAATTAATTTGGTTGTCATTATTTTCTGTTCCCGTGTATGCAACACCCAAGTATTCAGATGTCTGGAGGTATAGAGGAGAGTTAACATCCAGGTTTTTGTAACTAATACAATGTTGAATAAGAGTTGACTTTTTCTTGCATTTTTACACACAAACTTTTGTAATAAAAATGTAATAATTAAAAAGGTTAAAAAGAAGCATTGAGGTAATAGTATTGTATCTAATTATTGATATATAAAAACATTGTTATTACAAAATAAATAAATTTAAATTTGCCTTCTCTTGAGTGACTTGCTGAAATGTTGATCACATGACCGAACTTGGCGATATCGTAATGACCATATATGGACGCATCGTCGTAACATTAAGTTTTGATGAGTCACATCAGCGATATTCTCTTGCTCACTATCGGCACCGTGTGGACGGACTCGAGATTGCCAATATAAAAGAATTTCTAAATGTTTTAATGAAACACAATTAATGCGAGAACTGAATTTATTAGAAACACAATTAAAGAAATATACCAAGTGTTCTACATTTAAAACACAATATTTAAGATTACTTTACAAATTACGCCGATAAAATCAATTACTTAGCAGAAATGTCTGCGAAATGCTACTTAATTTCCACAAAAATCACTACTTTTAAATAAAAAATTTAAATAAAAACCAACCCTGTAAAGCAGTTTTATCTTTGGATCGTTTCCGCCATTGTTTGAAATGCGAGGAAAGAATTCGACCGTTGTTCATTCGTGTTGATTTTCTTTTCAATCTGGAAAATGTCATTATATAAAAATGTTATAACATTACACTATATTGTTAAAAGATGGACATGTCATTTTTAAACTGGTTGAAATCCATGTTGAGTAATGTATTGATGATTATCGTAATAATACTAGTGCACACAGCCAAATTATTAAAGCTGTGTGGTTGGTTTGGTCATTAGACCATACAAAACATGGTGATGGTATTGGAAGATGTATCCACAAGTACAATCCATGAATAAAAATAATGATAAACGACAGTGGTCGGAACATAGCAAGATAAAACAATGAAACAGATTCTAAGACATGAATATATAGCTTGCAAGTTAATCTAGTAATAAATATTAAATCCACCAGCCACAGAACAAACTTTTTAATTTTGTTTTTCTCCAATGTTTTCATCCTCCAAGCGACAAATGGAGGTTTTAAGATCGATGCCTCGTAATGTTGACGACTCTTCCGCTGCCTGGCATGGATGACTGACCATGTTCTGTAGGCAAGAAAGTTTCAAATTTTACCTCACGGGCCAGATTGAATTTATATATAAGTCAAACAATGGTATAGGTGAATAGAGTTAATTAAATAAGAACAAGGCTGTTCATTATAGAAAAATTGGAGTTTTCTGCATAGTCTTCATACAATATTTTTAAAACCATAGATTTCCAATAGCAGTAACACCGGTAAGCAGTGATGTTGTGTTATTCTTCCATACGAGAAGTTAACTTTATTTGTTTAAATGCTTCACAAATCAGACTTTTGCTTTGTTGTTTATTATTGCAGCATTAATGGTGACACCATCAATCATGTAGATGCTGGTCATTGTTACAAACACATGATAAACCAACCTGAAGAAATAATGGAGTTGTCGATGTCGCAGCCTGGTTCCGACTAATCCCATCAACACATTCGACCTCTCAGCCCCGTGAGTGAACAACTTCCACTGATAGAATGCCGAGCTCATTTGTGGATTGGCCAGTCGGTGGATGGCATAGTTGACGATCCCTTCCATTCTGCTCTGTGTCGATTCTGTGGAATGCATGAAAAAATCAATATATAAACATTTATATATTATTATAAGCACACAATGTACAAAATAGCTGCATGAAAACATCAAGTCAATAGTATGAACTAGAAATGTATTTAGCAGCCATTGCTATCATAGAACTATATTTGAGTTTTTTTTATTTTTTAGTTTATTTTTATTTTGTATTTGAGTTTATTTTATATTTTATTTTTATTCCTGTGAATAGACAATTGTAATATGTGGCAATGATCAGATTACTAAGAACCCTGTGTTGGGCTACAAAAGCTTTTAGTGTCGTGTATCATTTTAAAAAAGTTAAAAAAGCCCCCTTGTTTAAATGCTTTAACTGTCATATGTATATATATAAAATGATTTGTAATAGAAAACAATGTCATAAATATAATCAATTTACATCCAATAAGGAACAACAAAAAAAACTTAGAAGTTAAAATAGTCAGAATTTATTTTTCTTACCTAAAGTTAAAACTTCAAATGGAAACTTTGCCTTTTCCAATCGTTGACCATATTTGGGAAATAATTCCCTCTCATCCAAAGGTTCATTGCTGGTCAATTCATGGCTATCAAATAATTCATCCAGAGACATCGTGTGGTCAACATGATTTTCAGTGTTGCACGAATCGTTTTGACCTTGCTCCATACAATGGTTTATAATAGGGCTTGAATTTTGAACTGGAATCATTGAATTGTGATAGATTTCCTCTGCAAGTTTCCCCTCATCATGTTTTATAATGGTGTTTGAATTTTGTGTCGGCATCACTGGATGGATGGTTGAATTGAACAGCTTCAGATCTGACAAGGTTGACATTCCGGAATGTGAACTCCTGGAGAACTCGAGGCCAGAATCGCTGGTGATTCTCCGCACGTCTCCAGAATTCTTCCTGCTATGCTTTCCTGCTTCTGCGGCGTACTTGTGTTCACTAAGACCCATGCTGACCACTGAGCAAGTTGCAGAAGAGCAGCAAGAAGCAGTGTGAGCTTTAATGCGTAATGAAGAGGAGAATTGGCTGGAACTTTCATTGAGTGATGACTTGGTGTGGAAATACCAATGTTCAATTATGTCCTGGATAAAGTAAAAATTTCAGTGTCTTGTAATGATAGCATATACCAAGGTGGTGGAAAGGTTGGTTGGTGGTTTAATTACAGACAAAACCATTAGCTCCAACAAACGGTCATTGTTTTATGTGGATGTAATAGCCTCAAGATTTTTGACTGAGATTGTAGGCATAATAGCTGTATATAGTGGAATAATAGCACAGTTAAAAGATCAATAAAAACCAAAATAAATATAATATAAGGTTCATAAAAATACAGACAAAACTTTAAAAATTCAGCAATACACACTTTGAGTTGCCTCCTTATCTTCAACTTGATGAAGTCATTAGCTTTATGAAGCAGATTGAGTTGATTCTTCCAATGTTTAAAGGTGGCGAGCTTGGTATCGATCTGAGTTCCTCTGTGGAACCACGTCAGCGCGTCTTGCCGTAGAATCTTCTCACATTCAACCTCCTCCTGCCATCTGTGGGGATCATGTTAGAAGCGATGATCGTTACAACACAAGTTTTCGGATCACCGCATGCTTGCAGTCGGTTTGTTATTTTGCAAATAGTTGCTTTTCATTATTGACTTAACTGAAAGCAATATATCAATCCAGCATAGCATAGGATAGGATATTCATGTCTGGTAACGTCAGATTACCTCACGCACACCCTAGAGTCACTGGAGAGTGCAGTGGAGCTATTGCATTGTGTTGTGACTTAAACATTCCTTTAATTTGGTAAAACCCATTAATCCACTGAGCATTGATTATGTGCGTTTTCTAACAGCGTTACTTTTAGTGCAGCTGATAAAATAAATCCCAAAAACCTTTTAACAATGTTGTTATAATATTTGAAACTGCCATGAAATAAATTAAGCACTCTGTCCCAGACAACTCCAGAAAAATTCCCACCTTTGAAAACAAATCCGGAGGACTTCAGATCGCCTCATTTGATCCTCAATCTCCGCATCTCTCTCCGTGACGACCATCTGAGTCCTCAACATCCACTCGTGGAAGATCATCTTCTTAGATTTAAGGCGACTCTTCATTGTGAAGGAATTAAAGCGGCGCTTCCTGGCCACAATCTGAGGTAACACTTGTGGGTAAAATCCCAAAACTATTGATCTTAAAATATTTTTTTTAAAAACCTTTTGATTTTTTTTAATAAAATTAAGTTTTCCAAAAATTTTGTTTGTATTTGTAGAGTTGAAGAACTTCAAAACGTGTTTGTTAAAAAGTGAAATCGACTGACACTATCCATACCAGAATAAACAAACATTAGGTTGTACATTTCAAAGAGCCAGTAAAGGATAAAACACAGGTAAAATATGTTCAGTATATTTTGTAGCCAGTAAAGGATAAAACACAGGTAAAATATGTTTCAGTATATATAAAATATGTTCAGTATATATGTTCAGTAAGGTAAAATATGTTCAGTATATTTTACATAAAAAAAAGAATAGTGATCATTACGATTACAAGAAACATTGACAAAAAGTGCAAATTTATTGATTTCCAGGGAATTGCATTATAACAGTGCACAAGGTGTTATGCTTTAGTAGAAAAGGTATCAAGTGATTTGTTTGATGTGATTTGCACATGGTATCAACATCATTCCTGGGCACATTTTGCAAACACCTCACAACAAACTTCACATTAGCAGTACTCAATCTGTGTTATAGTGTAACCCACTGGTGGCCCAGCCCTCCTGCACCCACCGTGCTCCATGATCCGAGCATCCTCCTCATCCTTCGCTCCTCCCCGGACCTCCGCACACCAACTTCCATCCTCCGGACTTCCAGTCCTCGCTTCCACATCTCCAGGTGTCTCCTCATGCGATTGTTGTATATTATTTCTATGCCTTGCTGGGTGTTTCGTCTGCACTTAGTAAAACGGAACCAAGCATCGAAGAATCTGAACCAAAAACTGTAATGAAACTTTTCTGATATTTTTTACACAAATAAAATTGTCAATAAGTAAACCTGGTTAACTTAATTTGTGGTTCAACTTTCCCCAATAGGGTAGTCTTCAGACTTTTAAAAACGAAGAAAAGCTTCAGCATTTCTTTAGAGTAGCTAACGAAGATGGCTGATTATTTTAGACTTTAAGCGGAATATTGGTATGGTTATCCAATTAAAAAACTTTAAGTGTTTTAAAGAAGATTTACCTTATCAACATGTAAGTAAAATAATCGCTGTAAAACTAAATACAATCCATCCAAACCTACCGAGCACATAGTTTTCTCTGCCTCCTTGCCACCAATGGTTGAACTACCACTGCATCCAGCGTCACCTCACGCCATCCCACCACTATGCGATGAAGTTTGCTACATTCTAGCTGGCTGCGGGCATTAGTGGCACGAACTCTGTTGCTTATTTCCGTAGCATGGTTGTGATACCAACGTGTAAAGTAATCTACGAAATATAACAAGACATTAGTATACGGATGGGGGGTCCATATTGGTACTGGGAAAATGTAGGCCTAAAAATATGAAAATGTAGGCCTAAAAATATAAATAGACAATTAAAAAATGTTAAATACTACAAGGTTTGTGTTTCAAACATTTTGAAATTCTTAACTCACTTCTTAGTGAGGTAGTTTCCAATTTTTTCATAGCAATTTCCAGACTGCTTTTCTGCTTGCTTTTCCTCGCACATTTCAACCAATGGGTGACATATTTTCGCACACAAGCATGGCTCCAAGTCAAATGACGGCATTTTATCAAAACCCGATTACAATAACGGGATTTCCACTTGCTAAATGCATGTGACAAAATGTTCTGAGGAGTTTATGAAAGTTAGGCATTACACCAGCAAATATATAAATAAATGGAAAATTCAAGGCATACACTGTGTGCTCTAGCAACTTGACTGTGGACACAAGCCGTTCTACAATAACAGTGAATAAAACAAATTTTTCTTCCAACAAGAATATAAATAAATCAAGCATTAACACAGTGTAATAGCATAAGCACTTTAACTGTGCGCACACAATGAATATTCCAGTTCATCATGAACACAAATATTCCACAAACCTTGCCACAAGATGCGGAAAAAACTTTCTTTCTCTCCTTATCAATCCTTCTGCCCCTTACATAGTTCTTCCAACTGTGCATATACTTGAGCAGGATGCAACATTTGATGTGAGTGACAGCTCGATGCCTGCAGTTCATGGGATAAGCATTTATATACACCAAATTACAAATGACAGGTAGTTTCATGTATATGACTTCGCATCAATAACAAATACAAGGTCATTGAAAGTCACTATAGCTTTAATTCTTTTTGTCGGCAGAAATACATAAAAAATTTAGAGATTACGAAATGAAATAATTCAGGTTGTAATTGAATTCTTAATTTCTACAAATGAATAAATAATCTAAGATGTTAAGTTTACTGATGGAGATTACGCGATTACTAATACAGGATGTGCTGCATTTGGTTTGCATTAATATCTATTATATAAAACAACTACAACTATGTATTGTAGCTTAATCCTGGAGCATTTCAGGTGAGTTTTTGTCAGAGTTCCTGCACAAATATCTCTCCCACCTTCTTTCCTGTTGGATTGAAACAAAACCTCTCCACATGTTCAACCGAGCATGTAACATGTTATCTCTATGTTTGTGCTCGGCAATATCCATCCACGTTTGCATCAGGATTCTATAAGATTTCCATGAACAGAAACACTTTCTGCATAGAAGAAAATACGAAATGAACCTAGTTAGGTAAGACAACTAATTTAAACATCAAAGAACTAAGTTGAGTTGGTGATAGGAACTGTTTACTCATTGACTTCTGTACAAAACAATAAATTGTCAGATTGTTTTCAGTACTTGGAAAAATTGGACTGGACCACAGTTAGATGACATAAAAAATCTAAATTTAGGATTACATGACATAAATCTGGGGTCAGATGACATAAATCTGGGAAACATGACATAAATCTGGGGTCACATGACATAAATCTGGGTCACATGACATAAATTTGGGGTCACATGACATAAATCTGGGGTCACATGACATAAATCTGGGGTCACATGACATAAACCTGGGGTCACATGACATACATCTGGGGTAACATGACATAAATGTGGGGTCACATGACATAAATCTGGGGTCTGGGGTCACATGACATAAATTTGGGATTACATGACATAAATCTGGGACACATGACATAAATCTGGGGTCACATGACATAAATTTGGGGTCTGGGGTCACATGACATAAATTTGGGGTCACATGACATAAATCTGGGGTCACATGACATAAATCTGGGACACATGACATAAATCTGGGGTTACATGACATAAAAGTGGGGCACATGACATAAATCTGGGGTCACATAACATAAATTTGGGATTACATGACATAAATTTGGGGTGACATGACATAAATCTGGGGCACATGACATAAATCTGGGGTGCACATGACATAAATTTGGGGTTACATGACATAAATCTGGGGTCACATGACATAAATCTGGGGTCACATGACATAAATTTGGGATTACATGACATAAATCTTGGGTCACATGACATAAATTTGGGGTCACATGACATAAATTTGGGGTCACATGACATAAATTTGGGGTCACATGACATAAATCTGGGGTCACATGACATAAATTTGGGATTACATGACATAAATCTTGGGTCACATGACATAAATTTGGGGTCACATGACATAAATATGGGGTGACATGACATAAATTTGGGGTCACATGGCATAAATTTGGGGTCACATGACATAAATATGGGGTCTGGGGTAACTTGACATAAATTTGGGGTCTGGGGTCACATGTCAGGAAAAGGGGTCACATGACAT
>CH003236.1:697315-711925 GCA_000149265.1 Ciona savignyi | reverse complement strand
CTGGGGTCATATGACATA
This sequence comes from Ciona savignyi, assembly GCA_000149265.1. Lineage (NCBI taxonomy): Eukaryota > Metazoa > Chordata > Ascidiacea > Phlebobranchia > Cionidae > Ciona > Ciona savignyi. The sequence goes on along the minus strand of CH003236.1, from coordinate 711,907 downwards.
AATCTGGGGTCATATGACATAAATTTGGGGTCACATGACATAAATCTGGGGCACATGACATAAATCTGGGGAGCATGACATAAAACTGGGGTCACATGACATAAATTTGGGGTCACATGACATAAATTTGGGGTCACATGACATAAATCTGGGGCACATTCATAAATCTGGGGTCACATGACATAAATTTGGGGTCACATTACATAAATCTGGGGTCACATGACATAAATTTGGGATTACATGACATAAATTTGGAGTTTTGGGGGCACATGACATAAAACTGGGGTCACATTACATAAATCTGGGGAGCATGACATAAATTTGGGGTCACATTACATAAATCTGGGGAGCATGACATAAATTTGGGGTCACATGACATAAATCTGGGGCACATGACATAAATCTGGGGCACATGACATAAATCTGGGGTCACATGACATAAATCTAGGGTCACATGAGATAAATCTGGGGTCACATGATATAAATTTGGGATTACATGACATAAATCTGGGGTCATATGACATAAATTTGGGGTCACATGACATAAATCTGGGGCACATGACATAAATCTGGGGAGCATGACATAAAACTGGGGTCACGTGACATAAATTTGGGGTCACATGACATAAATTTGGGGTCACATGACATAAATCTGGGGCACATTCATAAATCTGGGGTCACATGACATAAATTTGGGGTCATATGACATAAATTTGGGGGTCACATGACATAAATCTGGGGGCACATGACATAAATTTGGGTCACATGACATAAATTGTGGGGTCACATGACATAAATTTGGGATCTGGGGTCACATGACATAAATTTGGGTCACATGACATAAATTTGGGGTCACAGGACATAAATTTGGGATCTGGGGTCACATGACATAAATCTGGGGCACATGACATAAATCTGGGGCACATGACATAAATCTGGGGTCACATGACATAAATTTGGGATCTGGGTTCACATGACATAAATCTGGGGTCACATGACATAAATTTGGGGTTACATGACATAAATCTGGGGTCATATGAAATAAATCTGGGGTCACATGACATAAATTTGGGGTCACATGACATAAATTTGGGGTCTGGGGAAACATGACACAAATTTGGGATCTGGGTTCACATGACATACATTTGGGGGCACATGACACAAATCTGGGGCACATGACATAAATCTGGGGAGCATGACATAAAACTGGGGTCACGTGACATAAATTTGGGGTCACATGACATAAATTTGGAGTCACATGACATAAATCTGGGGAGCATGACATAAAACTGGGGTCACGTGACATAAATTTGGGGTCACATGACATAAATTTGGGGTCACATGACATAAATTTGGGGTCACATGACATAAATCTGGGGCACATGACATAAATTTGGGATCTGGGGTACATGACATAAATCTGGGGCACATGACATAAATCTGGGGCACATGACATAAATCTGGGGTCACATGACATAAATTTGGGTCACATGACATAAATTTGGGGTCACATGACATAAATTTGGGATCTGGGGTACATGACATAAATCTGGGGCACATGACATAAATCTGGGGCACATGACATAAATCTGGGGTCACATGACATAAATTTGGGTCACATGACATAAATTTGGGGTCACATGACATAAATTTGGGATCTGGGGTCACATGACATAAATCTGGGGTGACGTCACATGACATAAATTTGGGATCTGGGTTCACATGACATAAATTGTGGGGTCACATGACATAAATCTGGGGCACATGACATAAATCTGGGGTCACATGACATAAATTTGGTGACACATGACATAAATTTGGAGTTACATGACATAAATCTGGGGCACATGACATAAATCTGGGGTCACATGACATAAATTTGGGGTCTGGGGGCACATGACATACATATGGGGTCTGGGGTCACATGACATAAATCTGGGGTCACATGACATAAATTTGGGGTCACATGACATAAATCTGGGGTCACATGACATAAATCTGGGGTCACATGACATGAATCTGGGGTTACATGACATAAATCTGGGGTCACATGACATAAATGTGGGGTCACATGGCATGAATCTGGGGTCACATGACATAAATTTGGGGTCACATGACATAAATTTGGGGTCACATGACATAAATTTGGGGTCACATGACATAAATTTGGGGTCACATGACATAAATTTGGGATTACATGACATAAATCTGGGGTCACATGACATAAATTTGGGGTCACATGACATAAATTTGGGGTCACATGACATAAATTTGGGATTACATGACATAAATCTGGGGTCACATGACATAAATTTGGGGTCACATGACATAAATTTGGGGTCACATGACATAAATTTGGGATTACATGACATAAATCTGGGGTTACATGACATAAATCTGGGGTCACGTCTCACGTGACATAAATCTTGGGTCTGGGGTCACATGACATAAATTTAGGGTCTGGGGTCACATGACATAAACTTGGGGTCACATCAACACAATATTTAAAACATTAATATAACTGAAAATTGTCTGTGGTGAGCAAGATATGTTTCTTTGGTATAAATAGCAAATTACATGGTATAAATAGAAACTAAAACACTGAAACTCAAAGGTTATTGTGATTAGTGAAATTATTGAATAAATGTTATAAAAATCAACCACCCACGTTCCAAATTTGTTTTTACCTGGGCTGGATGAACAGGTAAAACAATGGTATAAAATTTTATATTTTTACCTTAAAATTTCGATCTGCTTTGCTTTCACATGATTTCTATGCTGTAAATTATGACACCAAGTGGTGAATATTCTATGAAGCAAATTCGTGTTGCGAATATTTTTGGCGCGGATTATTTCACGCTGGTGACGCAATTTCAACATTTTGGTTGATTGTTGCCATTTGTTGAAATGCAGTTTCAATATCTGTGGGTTGAATGGCTGAGTATATGCATGGTTGGTGGTAAGCGATCATGAAGCTTTACCCTTTTCTTTTTCAGTCGTTTTGATTTGACCAGATTTGTTACGAGATTCCGCCATTTTGTAAATGTAGTGAAAATGGCTCGAAGTCGAAATCGTTCAACTGCGACCATATTTCTTGTTTTTTTTACATCACAATCGGCTAAAAAACAGAAATATTTCAATTTGTCCAACACCTAGAAATGGAACCACTAACCAAGATAAACTCTCCAAAGATCCCAAAGTTTTCGTTTCAAACCAATTCGATAGAATTCGTCAGCGATGTTTTCCACTGTAACCTCATTGTGCCTATCCTTCCACACTGCCATGCTCTGTAGGATGGTTTAGTGTTGTGTTTTTCGGTTGTAAAATAAGCATGACATATTGATTTTTTTTAGACTAGAGACTGTGACTGTTGCCATTCGAATTCTTAAATAACTTTAGTAAAATGATTCTAGCGGCAAATAGAAGTAAATAAGACCTGGGTTGTACATATTGACAGTACAGGCAACCATTAAAAAATGATCTGATTCACTCAATATTGCATATATATACCCGTTACGTGTTGCAATTTCTGCCCTTTTTGGCTATTATACAACAAACACACTAAAGATATTCCAAATTTTGGTCTTTAAAATGTAAACTGTATGTTTGCCTTGTGTTTGCACTTTAAATTCTGAAATTTTTTAAGGCATCATAATTACCCACGACAAATTTATTCAGTGGCACTTGAAGATGAATTGCAGCTCTGTGCCATCAATACGAATAAACTTGGGATGTCTTACCTTGCCCAAGGTCTCCAAGTTCTTAGCTTTTACAAAGGTTGCAAGTTTTAATGACATCCTTAGCTGGCTTCTCCATTTAGTGAACGCTGCATTCAGGCGAGAATGTTTTCTCTTTTTAACTCTGTTAAAATAAAATTTGTTAATTGTTTTCTTCTCCTATTTAACGTTTTTAGTCCAACTGAGTACCGATAGAAGCTAGGAGGTTATGGGCGTGTTCTACGTGATCAAAAGCTAGATATCAAAATAACAAAAAGGTCCAAAAACGAGAGTGTGGACATAGGTTATCTAAAGATAAATCCTTTAATGAGGATTTTCCAACTGGACATAAGTGAAAAAACACAAGGTATTAATTAATTTTGTTGTTTTTATAAATACCTTTCTTTCCAAATAGCAAAGCCTTTAGCAAGGGTTGATTTACTTCTGAGTTGTTTTATTTGAGCATCTCTTTGCCTTGCTTCTGCTACCATCCACTTTAGAGCTGGAGTACATAGGATCGATTACAATTTTAAACATTAAATAAATACCAGGATGGAGATTATTAAATCAAGCATAAATTTATTAAATACATCATTCAAACTTGGAAGGAGTTGTTAGGGAGGCCCTATATTTTCTAGAATCTCCACGTTGTCCGACAGATTAGTCTGGTGGGTTAGTGCGCCACCTTTCAGCCGAATGGTTGCAGGTACAAAACTGGTCGCCAGCTAGTCTGTTGTCCTTGGGCAAGCCACTTAAAGGACAGTGCCTGAACCGAGCGGAATAATATGTTCTACCAAATTGGGGAAATCTCTTAATCATAAGCATTACATTGCAATAGCTCAGGTAACCTGAGGTTGGTACGGGATGATCTGAAAACTGACTGTGTGTTAATTCCCTTGGTTAGTCCTGTTTTAAGCAGAGATTAATTTGACATTTGGGACGTCCAACATGATTGATTAATTCAACCACAAAAATAAACTTATAAAATAAACACAAAAGTAAAAGAAAAAACCTTTCATGCCGGTTGATAATGCGTGGTATCTAAGCAGCATGGTTGCCATGGATTCTTGCTTTCCTATATGGTCATGCCAAGCTTCAAAGTGATCATTTCTTATCTTCTTATTGTGATGTAAAACAGCCCTGTGATCATAATAACATTAACTAATCTATAAAAAGTGCAATGTAAAAATGTTATACACATCATCTAGTTAAATCTATTCTCAACAAATTGGCCAAAAACATATTGCTACATAAACATGCCTCTCCCATTTTTCATTTTCTTGTTTCCTAACATTCCGAATCAAACGAACATTTTTCCTCCATTGTGCAAATGCTCTGTAAAGAATATTCAATTTAATATCGACAATTTTTGTTTAATGACAGAAAAAAGTAAAATCTTTTAATTAAACTGTTAATGAACAGAGTACAAAAAAAGTAGAACTTATCCAAATTTTGGAAGATTTTTTTTAAATGCTCTGGACAATGCAAAACTTATCTAAACATATATATTCTTCAAAATTCTATGTTTTAATAACTTCTGAATCGACTAGGAAAATAAAAAATGTAAACACATTGATAAACCATGCTGAATCAACATATCTAACCTTAGTTGGGTTATAAATCGATCAGCTTCTTGAGCGTTTTGTTGCAATGCACACCTGATGTTCATTTGCATCATATCATTACGAAGAGGATTTCTTTTTGATTGAACACTTTGAAACAATTTAGCATTGGCTACCTTTCGAACTTTAGTCATTGGTAGACTTCGAACTTTTTGATCATTTTCGAAGCTGGAACCTAGTTTCTGACTGTTTGGTTCCAGTGATGTTTTAAATTGAGTTTTATTTTGATAGTCAGCATTAATCTTTAAATTGTTTGATACATGGGGGTTAGGTAGAGGTACATCAGGCGAGCTTGTAGATGAACACCTACCATCGGATTTTGACATCTTAGTATCATAATTTGTCTTTGTACCTTTAAGTTGGTTCTCCATGATCTCACTTGTAATAGCACTGCTTGCCTTTGAGTCTTTGGAAAAATTTGGATTTGAGGTTTCATACGAAATAAATGTTGATTTCGAATCCAATTCTTTTAATTCTCGCAGATAATTAGTTTCATCCACTTCTTTCTGCATGTTTGAGGTTAAGGGAGCAACTTGAGTTACATTTGGCTTCTTAATGCTCGATGTCTTTATTTTTGAGGGATCTCTGTCTTGTAGAGAAAGGTTTAAACTTCTGCTTCTGGTTTTTAATCGGAGTGGTTGTTGTTCATTTGGTTTAGTTAGTTCCTGCATATTCATAGAGTTTCCGCAAGATGGTGATTTTTTGGGGAAGGAGCTTTGATTAGAGTTATTCAAATCAAAACTCACTACTTTTTTTCGGGCCAAACTTGAACCTCTATGTATTTCGGCATTATCTGATGCAGCATGCTTAAGAGTTTCACCATAGAGATCCGATAAAACTAGCATACACGTCTCATTTACATCATTGTCAAAATATTCACATGTTTTATTTAATTTTATGTCTTCAGCTTTATTTTCTTTTTTAACTTTGTCGATACGATGCCTTTTGTTTTGTGTTTTAACTGTCACATCACAAATGGTATTGTTACTCTCGACTCTCTTTCTTTGCTGTAGAGTAAGCTCTCCAAATTTGGAATTTTTTGTTTTCAAACATTTATCTTCATGGAGTATGAGTTTTCTTTGAGGAAACTTTTCTTCTAAAATGGAACTTTTAGATGTTGGCACCTTTGTCTCAAGGTCTTTTACACTCAGTGGAGAGGAACTTTGGCTCAGACTTGAAGAAATGTGGGAACTAGGAAAATAACATGAGGAACTTATTTTTGAGGTAGATGAATCGTAATCTCTGACTGGTTTCTGCATCGACCTTGAAAAGTTTGAAGTTTCGGTTGGTTGTTTACGTGGTCTGAAGTTGTTAGGTAGTATGGCTTGGTTGATTGTTTTGGGGGGATTGCTACGTGAAGAAACTGTTGGTGTCAGTTTATGGCTTGTAACATTCCGAAAATCTAAGTTGAAGTTTGATTGTTGAACTCTTCGCGTCTTTTCTTTCCAATCTTGATCAAGAATTGTCGATATCTGTAAATTACTCTGCTGTAAAGTGGTGCTTACCCCTGTATATAAGACAGGAGACTGAAGATTTGCCATCCATTTCTGTGACCCTGGTTGAATGTTGCATTGTTTTTTGTGCCTTTTTCTTGAATTCATTTTGTCATGTCTTTACCCGCCAACTAAAATCACCATATGTGTTACACTCCACCACCCTACAAATTGGTTGATCCATTCAGTCTACATCTGGGTAAAATGCAAAACCATATGATTGTATCATTTAAAACAGTAGGAAAATGATGGTGCACCACATTTAAATGTTACAGATGATGGAAAATTATAGACATTGGAACATAAATAATGATAGGCATGTTATACATTTTATTTTGTACTTAATTTATGCACTTATTGAAAACTATGTAACCAGACTAATTGATTGCAGTTATAATGAACAGAGATATTAAATAATGGAACTAAATATAACTACTGAGCAGGAAATGCACAAATAAAGGCATATGCATTTCTTGCAGTTAAATTTGTATGGATGTTAATTGTTAAGTTTTAATTGAATATTGAAATTCGTCACTGTTCTCATAATCCAACATATCAAGAGCTACTTCACAACTTTCACGAACAACTCGACTTTTATCGTTACGAAATTCCTCTAAAACTTTTCGACAGTCTTCGTTGGCGATACCACCCAATGCTTCAGCACACTCATGCCGGATTATAGGGTTTATGTTAAGATTTAAAAGCTGAGCTGATAATTCAGGCACAACTACACTTTTCTGCATCTGCCCAAGAACATATGCAACTTCATGTTGAAAAAGAACGCTGCCAGGGCACTCAAACCCTTTAGTCAACGTCTTTGCTGCATCGTCAGTATTCAAGTTGCGCAGAGAGAACATTGCTCTGTATCGGTCAAATAATGTTGCTTTTGAATCTAAAAACACCTTGGTCAGTTCTTGCGTATTTGTGGTAGTTGAAGCTGGTGAAGGGTCGACTGTGTTAAATGGGTTTTTCACCAAAGCTTCATCATATTCATTTGAGGACAACCACCTTATCCGATCCACCGCAAGCTGACAGGTTTCTGCGACAATTACATCTGAGTCGTTGGAAAACTCCAGTAACAAAGCTAAACTTTCAATATTTCCAATCGACCCGATAGCCTCCGCTGCCTCATGACGAGTGATTGTTGACACTTCTCTGCTTCGTACTAGCTCCGATAACTTCGGCAACGCATAGTCCTTGTTAATCTGGCCAAGTACGTATGCCAGTTCATGGTTCAGCAAATCAGATTCCCCACCTAAGCAATTCAAAATATAATCGATGGCAGTTTTACCTCCAATATTCTTAAGCATAAACAAGGCCCGGAACCTCTCGCTCATTCTTGCATTTCCATCATTCAGAACCGAACCTATTTTATCAACATCTATTGTCATTTTTACCAACTAAATAGGATATAAAAGTGTATTAGATTTTGTATTGGGCAAAAAAACTGTATATACCAAAGCACACCACACACCACTAAACAGTGCAACAATCACAAAAATATTTAAGACGTTACACATATCTAAAACACAATGTTTATTTACATTGTAATCTATATTTATTTTTTAGATTGGTATAATAAAAACACAACTGAACTGGTCAAAAGCATATACTCATAGATATATTCCAGAGGTACACAATGTTTAAAAAAAGATACATGTTGTTGGTTAGTCAAATTATATATGGCATATCTAATATATTTATGTATAAACTATCAAATATAATGGGTTCCAAAGCAAAATATCTCCATTTTTACATAATGCTAGTTTTCTTAATGTCTTAAAGTTCAAATTTCACACAAATAACACTTGTCATAAATCATGATCTACTCCTATTTATAAATCGATGTGCTTATAAACTAAATGTACATCACATAATGCAGTAATATATTGAATAAAAAACTTTTACCTCAAAACAACTGCAGCCAAGCATTTATGTATTTGATGTTATTAAAACATACAATTTCAAATAATACATATAATTAAACATTTATATATATTTACCAGCTTAAACCTTATAAACTGAAATACTAAAATACAAACATGGTTATACGAATGCAATGACAATAAACATTTAAACACTTTCTGAATTTTAAACAATATGTTTTGATTTGTGCAAACGAAATATCAACAGTCTTTGTTTAATTGGATCCTTTCTTTTTGAACTTCAGAGAAGCACTGTTGATACAGTACCTCACGCCTGTAGATTTTGGTCCATCGTTGAATTTGTGGCCCAGATGGGCTTGACACTTGTTACACACAACCTCCGTTCTCATCATGCCGAGTGATTCATCTTTATGCTCGTCAATAGATGAAGTATCTCCTGCTGAAAATGCAGGCCATCCACACCCAGCATCATATTTGTCGTCAGATTTGAATAAGTTTGTCTCACAAACCACACACTTATACTCTCCAGCTTGGAAATGCTTGTCATATTCTCCAGTGAATGGTGCTTCAGTGCCTTTCTCCTGAGTAACATTGTATTGCTCAGGTGTCAGCTTCTTTTTCAGTTCCTCTTTCGTAAATGACATTTTAGAACTTTGACTAAATTTTCTAGATATACAGGAAGAAAATAACTCCGAAGTTCTAGGAGTCAAGAAAATTTCAGGATTTAAAGTTCTTCTCCGTACAGAGTGTAAAATAAGACCAGTATTAAGCAAACTTCTAACAAAATAGAAACAATGTTTGCTCTTCACAAAATTCATAATTCTAATATATCGAAATTAAAGTTGGTTTAAAATAGCGCGGTTTCAGTTTGTTTAAAATAGATAATTAAGCAATACAGGCAATTCATACATAAAGATGGCTATGACCTATAATTTTAGCCTTCTGACCCTTTTTCAGAAGGTGTAAGATTCTGTTTTTTTTAATTATTTAAAATTTCCAACCCACCAAACGACAATGGCAAATTATGGCATAAAATAAAATTGATATATGAACAACAAAATTGTGCCTGTTGTAAAATTAACCCAGAAAATAATCCAAACTCTAACTCAACCACACAAATAACCCTAACTTCAAGCCCAGACCTAACACTAACTCTTAACGACACCACCATCATTTTGTATGATGTGCATTTTTCCTTATTGCCTACTGTCCCCCTTTCTTCTTTTTAGACTCCCTTATAGTTTCAGACAGATATCAACAATTTATACAATAACAATCAATAAATAGAGCAAAAGATGCAGTGAGGATCAAAGGAATACCGCATCTGTTGCAACTCAAGAAAGAAGGGAAATCCCTAACTATAACTACTAAAACTAATTTTAACTTTTTTGGTGTACTTTCCTTTTACTTCTGATGATGACAATATGACGTCACGGAAAACTGAAAGGAGGGAAAGCGGGAAGGAGGGAACCTACACACTAAAATGAAGATTAGAGAATAAGAGTTAGTTTTAGACATGGAGTTGGAGTTAAGGTTAGTTTTGGGGTTGAGATTAATGTTTAAAGGTGGGTTAGAATTAGTTTTCATAGTTTTAGTAAGCAGTTTCCGTCCTTCCAGCTTTCCCTTTTGTAAATGCAGGTACCTATAAATACTACAGGATTGCTTGCCAGTATGGAAAGTACGGCAGCTGCACACTCGAGTTCTTTTTCCCTGCGTCTTTGCACACTTGGGTAATTTCACACTTGCTCGCTAGCTGGCAGTATAAACATCGTATAATTTTCAACAAACCTGTAAACCTACCTCTGAACCTCGGTTAATTTACTGTCAGTACGTTTTTTGTTACGTAGATAGATATGTTGGCTGATGGATACGATAGATTTAGTATAGAATAATAATTATGTTTGTTTAGGATTTTTACACAATAGTAATACAAAGGAGATTTTGTGCACACTTGAAGTGTGCACTCTTGGACGTTTGCACACTGCACACTTAAATATTTGATGCGTGCACACTCGCGATCTCGGCGAAAAGTGACGTACTTTCCATACGGGATCGCTTGGATCGCATGGAGCGCTTGAATCGCTTGGCGCGCTTGGATCGCTTACTATACTAATTACAAAAAGCATGATATTAATGTAAGGGTTGGGGTTAAAGTTAGTTTTGGGGTTGAGACTAGTGTTTGGGAAAGGGTTAGAAATACTTTCCATAGCAATCTAAGTGATCCAAGCTCTCCAAGCGGTCCTGTAGTATTTAGAGGCACCCTGTTAGCATGGACTGCAATAGATGTATCTTTAAAAAAATTAGGATGGTTTTCCTTTAAAAAACAATTAAAGAATCAATATTTGCTGACTTATATTACTTAAATATTTTACGGTAACTGTCCAATGCCTTAGCAATATTGTAACTTGATTAATTTAGCTTTTCCATACTTCTATCTCTTTAACACTTTGTAAATCACTGTTATATATTCATTATGCATTTTGTTTGTTTTCTTTTTTGAGGGTTTTGTTAAAGTTTTTTTTTGTCATTGTAACGTTTTTGCACAAACTTTTCACACTGCTATTCTGTTTATCTCTTATTTATTTATCTTTATATTTTAATTTACATTTATTATAAGGTGGCACCTGCTTCGATAACCGCATGGTTTCTCGGTGTCTCCTTGTTAAACTTCAGTTTAATTTATTTTCGTATTGTTATTACTTTGTTTTTGTGCGTTTAACAAATAAAATATGTTTGATTGATTGTTAGTGCTGCCCCAATATGTCCTTCACCATAATGATTGTCCTCATGAGTTATTTTTCGATCCGAGTATAAATCCTTTAAAGTGGACTTTCTCACTCATGACAATAATAACGATGAATACTGTACTTCCACTTAAATAAATACAAATATTAAACTTGAAAGTTTCAACCATGTCCAACTGGTGTCATAGACATCTAATAAAATAGATCGTTTTAAACAAAGTCATAAAGGTCCTAACCGGCATGAACGTGTTCGGTTTCAAAAAGTTGACATCACTCGTAATTAGCTAGCTGTTGTTTGTTTCTTTGTGGTATCCGATATATAGCAAGCGTGTGTGTGTGGACTCGGTCTATAAAAAACGACTGATTCCTTGTATTATTCTATCTTTCCCAACAAGATTTCGAAAACTTAACGGTCCACTACAAATAACATAATCTACTAAAACTGTAATCACGCGCAACACATTGTAATAAAATTCGACAACGGGAGCGAGGTAATCTGACGATGACCGGTGTGATAATTATGATTTCATGTTTTTTATTTTATTTATTCCTGCGTAATTTTCGTTCCACGCAAGTCCGGAATTTAACATATTGTAAGAAGTCTGCTTTCACGCCTCATAAATACAGAAATGAAATGAATTAATGAGTTTAACTTTCTAGAGGTGTTAATTTATATGTTTTAGCTATACCATCGTTTATTTAGGAAATAACCGAGGAAAACTCAACTTAGATCCAAGAATATAAGAACGACTGTCGTTTTATCACATTTTCGAAGGAAAAGAGAGGGATATTTATGTTTATCCCCATGAATGGGAAAACCAAGGGGGTTTACACACAGGCAATCGTCAGATCACTTCGCGCCCAGCGTCGGACTACGGGAGCTATTGCAGTGTGTTGTGTATATGATTTACACGTTCCTTCCATTTATTTGAACCCATTAATCCGCTGGGTTCGGGCAATATCCGTTAAGTGCCCAGCTACCAGTTTCGAACCTGGACACAACCGACTAGCTAGCGACCAGTTTCGACCTGCAACCCTTCGACTAAAAGGCGACTAACTAAACTAATTTGTAGGACTAAGAAATTTTTTGGTCGATATTCATTGTTTTTTTAATATCTTAAAATTTTATAGTATGGTTAACTTTAAATTTTAAAGAGATATTGGAAGTAAACAAAAATACGACCAAAAATACGTAAATCAATATATCCCAGATTATCACGATTAGCCTGCCCGCAATATTATTAAAAAAAAAACAATTTATTATAGTACAATATTTCCATGTGTATAAAACAGCTGGTCACTCAACACCTGTATTAATGGATAAAAAAATATTTTGAACAAAAATGCAGACATCCAATACCCATTTAAACGTTTTTTAGCAAATCTCTTTAAAATCAACCACACACGAGCACGAAAGAAATTTTTTTTTATGTAAAATCAATTCCCAAAAACTAGATCAAGTACATAATTAGCAAATTTTGATTGTTTTTTTTTTGTAGTCCAACGTGAATACATTTTTTTCTGAAAAAGGGTATATTAAGTTTGAATAAGTAATTTAGGAACCCATTAGTGAATACATGCAGAAAACATATAGTGCAGTAAAAAATAGGTTTGTATAATAGTGGTTAATACTTACACGTGGTTGAGACTATACAAGTACTATATACGTAAGTTAACTTGGTAACAGCACAATATCTTGTAAAGGCGAGATAGTTTTTAATGGATTATAAAAACAAAAACCGTTATACCATTTTGCAGTGTTTAATTGCTTTTTTGCGACTAACATAATTGTTGATATTTTTAGGCCACCTACGTGCTACTCATTATGAAACAGAAATAAAACCAATATGATTTCCCCAACCACGAAAATATGTATACATAAGTAATTGATAAATCTTGCGTATCGCAATCAAACAAATCACTCGTAGTTGTGCTTAAATAACTTATTTATTATATAAAAAAAATAACACAAACGTAACAAAAATTTATATTTAAAGGAAAATCTTTTAAATATAAAATAACAAATTAAAAGAAAAAGAAATCGAAACAGATGAACAAGAAAGGTGATTGATTACGCAAAAATTGAATAAAAGAGTTCTAAAACTACATGGGCCTAGTCAAATCTTAGGTATATGATTTGCATTAAAATACCTATTTTTAAACTTTTGATAAAGTAGTATAAGGTACAAAATAAAGTGATTAGTTCAAGTAATAAATAAATTATTCGTTAAAAAATACAAAACAGAATTTAAATGATTAATCTTTTCAAATAAAGCAAACTTTTCAACCTTTTAATAGTTTGCAATATGAGGGCGATAAATTCAGCGGCAACAAAGTGAAATCATATATAAGCTCCGGTTTAAAGTCAGTTATGAATTTTTTTGTTTGTACAATAGCAATCAACTGGATAGCGGATGGTGTGTTGGGTCCCAGGTTCATCACGAAGAGTAATATTATCGCTTTGGTATTGGATCACAGTTTTCCCTTTTTTTCCATTGCAGCCACATTTTTTTCGGCATATCACCGTTTTGAACAAGCTGCCTTCGAGTATGTTTGTACACTGGAGTGTTAGCATGTCGTACTTGACCATCTTGCCCTTGATGCGTCCAACCAGGGCTACATCGCAACCCAGTTGGTCGAACATTAGTCTGGGATTGATAAAAAATAATATTAATTAATAAAAATAAGACGGATCAGTATTGGGGAGCCAGGAGTTTTCGGTTCGAATCCCAGCTTGTGGTAAGAGGTCGAGAAATAAGTACGCGGCAAAATAAAGTTTTTACTTACCTCTTTGTTTCTTTATCGAGTTTCGAGCGGTTGATATATTTATTCAACAATTTCCTTTTTGCAGAACAGACGTCTGTTAGTAAAGCCACAGCGAGTAGAGTCTGTGGAATATGTTGTATAAATTAGAGTAAAAAAATTTAATCGAATTTTACTTTCGCATGGTCGATAATACTGTTATACAAAAAGCGATGACGTTATGGAATAGTTTGCAGAACTTTTATGTAAAGCCTTCGTTGTAAGGTAAGCAGCAGAGTGAAAAAAATGATGACTGCTATGTCTAACAGTCTGGCTAAAATCGATGCTCATTTGAACACTATTGTTTTTGTAGACTACTTTGATCTAAC
>CH003236.1:598036-696459 GCA_000149265.1 Ciona savignyi | reverse complement strand
CAAAGAAAATTCAGTTTTTATATCGGCCGCCATTTTCAGTTTCCTCTATATGAATTGTTGGTTTAGCGAAGGACAATATTTGCACACAGCTTGCGGGTTTAATACGATACCAACCTACTTAATATGGCCATGCAGCAACTGCAAGTTGCACAGACAACAACCGTCTTATTGTGAAAACTTGGGGAATTCTCATCAAAACCAAAATCCTAAAAACCCTGTCATTCATATTGATTGTCGGTATTTCGAGACCAAATTTTAATAGAATTTGTTAATGTAAAGAACAAAGTAATAAACGTATATACTCGTAAAAAACAAATTACCTCCGGTATATACCTAAAATATAAAATCTAGACACAACTAGAGAGTGTCACCCACATGTTACCCCTTTTCCCCACATCTATATAGCAAGTATGTAATTCGTGTTTTTTACGCCCACTGTAAAAACAAATTAAACAATGTTTCCATCGAGTTAAACATCTTGGAGATGTTTGCATTTTGTCTTCGTTTTTATTGTTGTTTTTTTATGACAACGTGGATACGTCATGCAGAATACATGATTATCAAATTTGGATTCGGTGGAACCAATTAGTTTCCGCTTGCGGCAACAAAACTATACACACTTTATAAAGTGTATGTAAGATATACCAAGTGTACAAGAGTGATTAGGTAACTAGGGAACCTGGTCATTTCTGCATTCTATGTTCTAAATAATAACACACAAAGTACAACATTTATTTTACAAGATAACGACAAGATAGCCAAAACATGTGTAGGGAATTTGCGGCCTGTGTTATCTGAGAATAAAAGCACCTTTCGTGAGCTGTCGGATTGCGAGAGTCGTATGAGCTAAAAAACTGTTAGCTGGGGTCTTTAGGTCAGGTCAAGTGCCAGACATAGACACCAAGTACAAATCGCCTGGAACCCGACACTGGTGGAACCCTGATGTGATTGACACTCATGTTTATTTCCAACGAAAAATTGTTGGCGACACAATCAATCGGGCTTGCATCCATCGACCACAGTTTGGCATTATTGTTCAAGCGAGTTGCTTTTCGGGCCGGGTACTTGGCCGAAGCGTAGACTCAGCGGAAAGTCCAGCACAGAAAGCGTCCTGGAGGAGGGCGAGAGGCATTCACATCGCCACCCATTCGCCGTGATGGTGTTGACAGATCGCTGCTGACTGTCGCAGTTGTTCAGCTTTTTGCGAAAAGATTGGTGGAAAATGTGAATATGGTGTTGACTATTTATTATTACATGAGTATCGTCTATAGTGGCCTACTTTTTATGAGTATTTTATGTCCGGTTTATTATTGCGTGTCGAATGCTCCAAGTTTTATACGATCATGATTTATTTTATGTATAGCGTGCTTTGTATCCGAATAATGCTTTGGTTGGATTTTTCGCCCTCTACATGGACCACCAGCAAAATGTTTTGGATAGCGAATAACCCGACTAGTTATTTTATAGGCCCTTGAGCAGCCCTTGTGCATTTTATTTTATAGATACATCAATTCCCTACAATGATTTATTGATCCCAAAGTGAATAAATAGTTTGAAAGATTAAACATTTTCGGCCAAGGGAAAATATGTAGTTTCGCGGACTATCTATTTTTGTGTGCAGTATACGAGCTTCGTTAAAATAAGTCCTGACGGCACACAGCTGTGTTTTGTACCAAATTCTTCCCTCATTTTTTGTATCATGCGTGTACCGGCTTTAATCCCCGATCGGGCTCAATGCTTCTGCTATATACGGTGTCGAGCTGGCTGTTTTGTGTAAATTATTATTTCATTGGTACCAAAAACATGTTCTGGAATGCGGACCTAAACAATTTATGTCCAACCAATTAGTTGAACTGTATGTATTTCACTCTGTCAGTTTATGAACGAATATAAATAGAAACCCTTCCGTGAGGTATCGGGTCGCGAGAGTCATATCAGCGAAATACTCCAAGCTGTGGAATCGCCTGACCAGATTTTGCGCCAAGCAATAAGCACAATACCAAACTTTTTTTTGACGAAACTCTACACGTGCAAAATAGAATAGGCAATCATGTTTTATTCTCGAGAATGTAAAACTCGGATGAGTTAACGCAATCTTCAGAATATTAGCGAATGCATAAGGGAAGAATTATCAAACAGGTTATGGTCAGATTACATCGCGCACGCTGTCCGTTTATACCGAAGTTATTGAAATGTGATGTGTACGGGTTTGGACCTTTATTTGGTTTTTACTAACACTTACCAAACCTTAAAATTCGCACCCATTGTATTAGGTGGTAATTTGTCATTGCTGATTTTAAACTTTTGTGTTGGTTAAAATATATTTATGTTAGGATTTTGTCTCATGTTAGGATTTGTCTTATAATAATAGGATGTGCTTGTTTTATTTCCGTGGATGGGTATAAGCCCACCGCCTGGTTACTGTACCAAATGCAAGTGTGTGTACTACTAGGTTGAAGAGGTGTTCTTAAAGCGCGACCTTGTGCATAAGGCTTCCGACTGGTTTCCATTTAAAAAACATTTTGGTTGCCGGGAAATCGTTACCGTTTGGGATAACTAGCCGTGAAAGTTAAATGGACAAAAATACTAATGTTAAATCATGCTTTTTTAATATAGTAAAAATCAACAGATAGCCAAACAACCTGTTAGTTTATATCTATTCCAATGTTTTATTCTTTTTTATTTTGTTTGAAATTTGTTAAACGACACGACAAAAGTATAAAGTTAAAGGATAAGACTATAGCACCTCTGCTTTTTATTTATAAGTCTTGTTCGCGGATTGTTGTGGCCGTTGTGGGGGTATAGGTGCATTTGGCTGCTGCTCGTCGCTTGGCCGAAAGTTTACCTTGGGCTATCTTTTTCGTTTCAATATTTGGTGGCTAATACTGATGTCTAATATAGACTAAATACATATAGATCACGCTGCAAGATTTTAATTGTAATCGGCATGTTTTTACGTTAGTTCATTCTGCTAGTTGTTAGTAAACACCAAAAGTAAAATAAGAGTGATAATAGGAAACCAGGAACCCATTTTTATGTGGCATATAGTAACGAAATGTGGAACCATTATCGACTCCATAAATCGTTGGGCATCATATGTAGAACAAGTGGCGTATTAGTAAACCGGTAACTGCTTTGTAATAGTAGTACGGGAACCCAAGGTTAAAGATTCTAAAAATGACCTTAAATTTATTTAACTAAACATCGATACTGGTAAAGAATTTTGCAGCAGGTCAAATTACTTTCGGGTGCACCATCAGCTTAGGATAGGATAAAATAGGATATTTATGATTATTCTGTGAATGGAAAAACGCAAGCGGCGTTATCACACGGACAATCGCCATATTACCTCGCGCTCACTGTTGGGTTAGCGAAAATATTGCGGTGTGTTCAGCATGATTGAGACGTTTTATTAATTTTGTTGAGCTCATTTTTTCATTGGGTTCAGGCAGAGTCTGCTAAGTGCCATGTCCATAAGGGCACAACTAACTAGCTGGCGACTACTTTAAACGTGCAACCCTTCGGTTAAAATTCCAAACACTAACCCATCAAGCTAAAAAGTCGGACAATACTTATTGTCCACTCAGAAGATTGGTTAATATCATATTTTTAGGTTAAATTTAAAACAGCTTCCGTGCACGAGAAAATTTGTTTTTATTAAACAATTGTCCGTAATAATTTTCAACGATAAAAACAACAGATGCGCTGAAATTATAATCAAATAATTTCAAACTAAACTATTTACAATGCAGTGAAAATTCACTGGTCGTGATTAGTGAAAGAAAGATATGACTGGTACGTCACACTTCATAATGAAAATCTTATTTCCCGGGCATACTACCATTTTATTCATATCAAATGCTCATACAATTTTTCGGTGTACACACGTTTGATGATAATGTGCAGAAAATCGCCCGTTTAATATAAACTAATCATGTAATGACGTAAAAATAAAAAATGGAAATCGCGTCTGTTGAAATGAAACAATGTTGTTGTTTGAAAAACAAGGAATAAAACATTGTTGGTGTAAATGACATTATGGCTTTATTCTCAAATTCCAAGATTTCTGCAATTTAAGGTGTGATTTAATACTTAAATGTATATAAAATATGTAATATTGTCGGGGATTTTCATTAAGGTTTTTAATATTTTTTCTTGTGAATGTCTATGTGATTAAACAATACTAAATAAAAATTATATTTTTTTGTTCTCTTATGATGTTGAAATACCCAATTTTAACGAAATTTAAAGTAATTTCGACTGATCGGAATATTACAAGTTGGACCATTTACTACATAATGATCACGAGGTGATTGGACACTAAAATTTACGACATAATTGGAGAATGTTTATCTATGCCACCAAATTGTTTTATGTTGCCTTTTCCACGCAGTGTTTTTAAATATCCATTAGGTGGGTTTTATTTGATACAAGTCCCTATAGCCCAAAGAAAAATGCTATTTTTTCCTTGTAAGATATCAGGTATATACATTCGTCAACCAAAGGGAATTTCGGTAAAAAAGAACGTACATTTTTGTGTTTGTGAGACCCATAAAACTGATGGGCTTAAGCGATGATTGGTAAATACCGGTAGATTGCCAAGTGAAACAAACAGACCAAATTACAAAGCCTACATAAACATCATCAGGTGTAACACTGCTTACCGTTTATTTTAAGCACTTGGAAAATGTTAAAATTACTTAAAGCCCCCGATTGGGGTTTAACGGTGGTTTATTCGGTAGTTGCTAGATACAGACTACACTATATAACCAATGACACGGGTATTTGGTTTTATAATTCGAATTTTGACCATACTGCACCTATTAAGAAATTATTCATAAAATTCCTGCAAAAATGAAATTTCATCTTGTAAGTATGACAAGATTTAGTGCACGTTATTCTAGACAGCATATAGCCACCAAGTTTAATATATTTATTACATGTGAATGAAGGGATAAAATAACGAAACAGTATTAACAGCCATACCGTTAAATAATAATTATAGAAAATCTGAGTAGAATAATGTTTATCTTCAACTTATGTTAAACAGATGCTATTGATGGCTGCTTTTTTATTGGGCTATTCTACTGCTCGGAGCGTTACACTGAATAGGTATATCAGACTTGGACAACTTGATAAGGAATCAAAAATGTAAGTGAAAAAGGTTCTTTATTTATTACCCGGGAATTAAACCATGATTCCTGGTTCTCCAACTCTAGTGAAAATTCAAAATAACTGGTTTTTACACAAGATCCACAGCTCCTTATAATCATCAATTAATCACAGAATACTATTTGAACAACTGCATTGCAATGTCGCCCGAATTGGTTCCAGTAAACCTGGGATTGTCAGATACGAAATGTTAAGGCTGCGGTGTCCCAATCTTATCGGTGGCAGCTTGTTCAAAACGGTGATATGTCCAAGAACATGTGGCTGCGGTACATTTGTCGGGAAAACTGTGATCCAATACAAAAGCGAGAATATTACTCTTCGAGATGAACCAGGGACGCAACACACCATCCGCTATCCAGTTGATTGTTATTGTAGAAACTAAAACATGTCGTAACCAACCACAACCCCATACCGTTTGTCATTTATCATTTACCATTTCTTATAGTAGGTTACTCATTGAGGTTTATTTTTATACGTTTTTATATTCGATGACCCTATGGTTTCTGATTTATTATATATATTTGTATCGTTTTCTGTAAGGATTTCGACAAGCTTTATGTTTTCTTTTTATTTTCTTATTATTTATTTTTTCTCACCATTTTGATAATAAATAATATATAGCAAAAGTGGGCCATTATGATAAGCGAGATGAGTTGATTAATTAGACGAGAACGACCACAGTGTTTCAGTAAATTTTAAACAATGAAAGCAGAATAGCTTATTACTTGTGAGTGCAATAAAATGGCGAGGGTAACTTATGGTCACGTGATTAGCTAGAACTTAAATGAAAGGGTATTTCAGCGCAAAATGGCATTTTAAAAAACATAAATGGAAAGTTTGTAATTGTATATATAAATACCTTGCAAAGTGCCATATAGTTGAAATAATACTACATATTAATCATGAGTTTATTTAACTATTTGCAAAATGTATGTTCTTTGTCTTTGTTTTTATCAAGAGATAGAGTGTCATAATTTGTAGACTACCAATGGCGATTTAAGAGTTGTAGATATTAACAATTACGTATAGTTAATAAATGAGAAAGACTTGACCGGTGCAGAATCTTCTGGTTTATTTACAGCTCAATTTCACCACTGCGTAAAGGGAAAATACATTTGTGATATCTAAGTCTTTATTAACTAAACTAGAGATCAAGGCTTTTATATAAATTGGGAAAAGCTAAGCATTGACCCAGGACACCATTTTTTGGGTTTTAGTTATTTTAGATCGTTCATCCCTTGTTTAACAAATCACATTTCGGTTATTAAACTTTGATTATTCCAATTGTATCTGTATCTGTATGTTGTTGTGTATTTTGAATCATCGACAATAAAAAATACTTAAATAATGGAACACTTTAATTAAGTAATGGATTATACGGTCGTCTGGACAAGTAGTTAACGCGACCGATACATATACCTACTCATATATACAAACAACGGTCCAAGTGACGAGCCCAGCATGGTTTCGAAACTTGACTCGATAAAAAATAAGTAGGCTAATGGATTTATAAACCGGTAACTAATTTTAGCGGAAAGAAAACCATTACCGGTAACTAACTTTAGAAGTAAAATTATTGACGCGTTTAAAACAGCTTAAAAACAGCAAAGGTAGAATAAGAGTGATAGTTTACTTTTTTTGCCCCAGTATTTAAAAATGGCAAGCGAATAAAATAACGACACGGGAACAGGAATAAACGGTAAAACTTAACAGTCGAAAGAACAATAGTAAGCAGACAAAATTTAATTAAAACCAAACGATATAAAGCCCTGAAGAAGAGTGTGCGGTAAAGCGCGACCAGTACTGAGAGGGCCGGCTTTATAGGAGAAGGTGTGGCCTGAAAGCGTGGACCAGAGTGGAAAAAGAAAAAACCTAAAATGAAATTCCACTAATGTCAGATGATACTATTAGTTTCAAGCACACTTACCGGGGCATATTTACATAAAATATTGTCATTATAAC
Organism: Ciona savignyi; assembly: GCA_000149265.1. NCBI lineage: Eukaryota > Metazoa > Chordata > Ascidiacea > Phlebobranchia > Cionidae > Ciona > Ciona savignyi. The sequence continues at coordinate 689,325 of CH003236.1, read as the reverse complement.
ACACAAATTGCATAACACTAATGCATTAGATTTGATACTTATTTAGAAGTGTGAAAAGGAGCACTATAGTAGTGCACCATAAATAACAAAAAAGAACAAAACAATTAAAATGGTAAAATAAATAAATAATAAATAAGAAAAATAAATATATAACTAGATGAGTGCCAACCACGTGTTTAACAACCACTATTTGTAAAACACATGTGGTATGCCATATATACTACAGGGTCCCTAACCACAATTTGTATTTTATACACTGAGTACGTAGTTTGTTTCTGCAAGCATAAACGCATGGGTCCCATAGTTATCCAACCAAACTTCCTTTCCATGTGTAGTTAAAAAAAGAATAAATGTCCTAAATTTACGAACATTTTACCACATATGTTTTAAATTTAAACCTTCTTTTCAAGCGCTGCAGTAAAATGAAACTAAATTCCCAAAACAGCACGATTTAGTTTTTTTTTATAGTGTCTGGGCATTCTCCTAGGTTTAGTGGATAAGTTTCTATTTTTACATATCTGGGTCATGTTATGTAACTATTCCTAATGTTTTAATCTGATTTGTCGACTTCTTGTTGGAGATGTCAGTGCGATATGGCATGCCTGTCACAATCAAAATTCAGAACCATATCTTCGTTTTTAGGAGGAATTACCCCAAGTAAATGTTTTTTTTTTACTTTTAATTGGTACAAAGTGTCCAATGGTCTTACATTTTACCAAATATGATCAAAATTAGAGTAGCCGTTCCAGCGCTATGCCCCAAAAAGCTAATTTATTAGAAAAAAAACCTTTTGGTTTTAACGTCTCAGGGGAATTCCCCTTGATTCATTATCCAAAATTTTGGTTTCTGCATATCTAGCCCATGTTCTCTTACAAATGTCAATTTTTTATTGCGATTCCATTACTCCTTTTGGTAGATGTCGGGACGAATTGGCATGCTTGTCACAATTATGATTTGAGAACAAAATCCTATTTTTAGGGGATTTCCCTAGGTAATTTTTTAATTTCTTTTCAGTGTTAAATTAGTGACTAATGCATTTACATTCCACCAAATCTGATTCAAATTGTAAATTCGGTTCAAGCGCTATATGCCCAAAAAAGGCTGTTTTTAGAAAAAAAATAGCGTTTTGATTTTTAACGTTCCAGGGGAATTCCCCCCGATTTATCACCCCAAATTTTGGTTTCTACATATCCAAACCATTTTGTCTAAAAAATGTCCAATTATCAGTGCGATTCCATTACTCCTTCTGGTAGATGTCGGGGCGACATATGGCATGCCTGTCACAATCATGATTTCAGTACAAAATCAAATTTTTTTGGGTATTTCCCTAGATAAATTTTTTATGTCTTCCAACTGTTAATTCAGTGAGTAATACACTTACTTTTCACCAAATATGATTTAAATTGGAGCAGCCGTTCAAGCGCAATGCCACAAAAAGCTAATTTTTTTATAAAAAATACTGTTTTGGTTTTTAACCTCTTGATTTATTACCCAAAATTTTGGTTTCTGCATATCTAGACCATGTTGTCTAACGAATGGCTAAGTTTCATTACGATTCCATTATTCCTTCTGGTAGATGTCGGGGCGACATGCCATGCCAGTCAAACCTTTGACGAAAAAAAAAACGCACAAAAACAATATGTGTCCCATTTTTCCAAATGGGACCCATAATTAGCGCGCAGAAAAAGGATGGCCAGCAAATAAAAATTACAAAAGATTGCAGCAAGGATCCGATTATATTAAAGCAAATTGGGTGTGACATATTAGTTTAATATTGCCTGCCATCTTCATCTGTAGATCACAATGTCAACTCTCGAACAGTAAATTGAAGGAGAAAGAAGCCACGAAGAGAAAACGGAAGACCTTCTCCTTGTACAGTAAATTTCGATGTCCATATAGATAATAGGAAGCCGGGAACCCATTTTGATGTGGCATTTAGTAACGGAATGTGGAACCGTATTCGACTCCATAAATCTTTTACCAACTATATATGTAAAATCAGTGGCGTATTATTAAACCGGTAACCGCTTTGTATTAGTAGTACGGGAACCCAAGATTAGAGATTCTGATAATGACCTTAAAATTATTTAACGAAACACAGGTGGTGAAAAAATTTAAGCAAATCGGGTCACTTTCAGGTGTATCAACAGCTCAGAATAGGATATAATAGGATATTCATTTTTATCCTCGTGAATGGAAAAACGCAAGCGGCGCTATCACACGGACAATCGTCATATTACCTCGAGCTCACTGTTGGGTTATCGAAAATATTGCAGTGTGTTAAGCATCATTAAGACGTTTTATCAATTTAGTTGAACCCATTTTCCACTGGATTTAGGCAGAGTCCGCTAAGTGCCATACCCAAGGACACAACTGAATAACTGGTTACTAGTTTGAAACGTGCAACCCTTAAAAGTCGAAACTCTAACCCACCAAGCTAAACGGTCGAACCATGCCTATTGTCCACTGCTTATTGTCTAAATATTGGTTAATAACATATTTTCAGGTGTTTAGTGGTTGATTTTAACAAGTATACACAAAAACTTAATGGAAATCCTGGTAGACAACTGACAATTTAATGCATGGCACACCTCATTTCAATTTTAATCATTTATTCCTCGACAGCTTTCGAGCATAAGGAAATTTGTTCCCATTAAAGTTTAATTTAATGATTAAACATTTGCCCGCAGTAATTTTTAACGGTAAGAAAAACAAATGCGCTAAATTTATAATCAAATAATTGAAAACTAAACTATTTACAATGCAGTGGAAATTCACTGGTCGTGATTGGTAAACCGATTTTTATGATGAAAAAATACAAAAAGGAAATTACTTTTTTTTTATTTTGTTGTGTTATGATGTTGAAACCTCCAGTTTTATCGAAATTTGTAGTATTTTCGTCCGATCGGAATATTACAAGTTGGACCATTTTCAACATAATGATCACGAGGTGATTGGATACTAAAATTTACGACATAATTGGAGACTGTTTACCTAGCACCCGTATTGTTTTATGTTAATATTTTCCACGCAGTGTACCTAAATATCCGTAAGGTGGATTTTATTGGATACAAGTCCCTATATTCCAGAGGAAAATCACATTTTGGTTTCCTTGTAATACGTTGGTATTTGTTACCCTATAGGAATTTCTTGATTAGAATTAAGTATGAAATATAAGCTTTATTAGCAAAGGGGTATGTATCCGTGTAAGAAAACACAAAAGCGTGAATTTACGAATCGGATTAAATATTTTTTGCCTATAATAAATAATTTTCAATATTTCATGAGTCCATTTCTTTCTCGACTTTCTCTTTGTTTTGTTTTTTTTTGTTATTAAACAAATTCCCAACAAAGAAACATAGGAAGAATTATTTTACACGTAAAAAAGACGTACATTTTTGTCCAGAGAAAAATGCTATGTCTGTTTCCTTGTAAGAAGACAGGTACGCATTCGTCAACCTTTGGGAATTTCGGTAAAAAAGAACGTACATTTTCGTGTTTGTGAAACCCATAAAACTAATGGGCTAAAGCGATGATTGGTAAATACCGGTAGATTGCCAAGTGAAACAAACAGACCAAATTACAAAGACTACATAAACATCATCAGGTGTAACACTGCTTTCCGTTTATTTTAAGCACTTGGAAAATGTCAAAATTACTTGAAGCCCCCGATTGGGTTTTGAAGGTAGTTTATTCGGTAGTTGCTAGATGCAGACTTCACTATATAACCAATGATATGGGTATATGGTTTTATAATTCGAATTTTGACCATACTGCACCTATCAAGAAATCATTCATTAAATTCCTGCAAAAATGAAATTTCATCTTGTAAGTATGACAAGATTTAGTGCACGTTATTCTAGACAGTATAGCCACCAAGTTTAATATATTGATTACATGTGAATGAAGGGATAAAATAACAAAACAGTATTAACAGCCATACCGTTAAATAATAATTATAAAAATTCTGAGTGGAATCGGGTTTATCTTCAATATATGTTAAACAGATGCTACTGATGGCTGCTGCTTTTCTATTGGGCATTTCTACTGCTCGGAGCGTTACACTGAATAGGTATATCAGACTTGGACAACTTGATAAGGAATCAAACATGTAAGTGAAATTAAAATTCATTTTTTTACTCTAGAATTAAACCATGATTTCTGGTTCTCCAACTCTAGTGAAAATCCAAAATAACTAGTTCTTACACAAGATCCACAGCTCCTTATAATCATCAATTAATCACAGAATACTATTTGAACAACTGCATTGCAATGTCGCACGAATTGGTTCCAGTAAACCTGGGATTGTCAGATACGAAATGTTAAGGCTGCGGTGTCCCAATCTTATCGGTGGCAGCTTGTTCAAAACGGTGATATGTCCAAGAACATGTGGTTGCGGTACATTTGTCGGGAAAACTGTGATCCAATACAAAAGCGATAATATTACTCTTCGAGATGAACCAGGGATTCAGCACACCATCCACTATCCAGTTGATTGTTATTGTAGAAACTAAAACATGTCGTAACCAACCATAACCCCCATATACCGTGTGTCATTTATCATTTACCATTCCTTATAGTTGGTTATTCATTGACGTTTATTTTTATACGTTTTTATATTCGATGTGCCTATGGTTTCTGATTTATTTTATATATTTGTATCGTTTTCTATAAGGATTCCAACAAGCTTTATGTTTTCTTTTTATATTCTTATTATTTATTTTTTCTTACCATTTTGATAATAAATAATATATAGCAAAAGTGGGCCATTATGATAAGCGAGATGAGTTGATTAATTAGACGAGAACGACCACAGTGTTTCAGTAAATGCGGTTTAAAAAAATACTAGAAAATGTCAACGACGTGTTGACCGCCACTATTTGTAAAAACAATTTTGAACAATGAAAGCAGAATAGCTTATTACTTGTGAGTGCAATAAAATGGCGAAGGTAACTTATGGTCACGTGGTTAGCTAGAATTTAAATAAAAGGGTATTTCAGCGCAAAATGGCATTTTAAAAAACATAAATGGAAAGTTTGTAATTATATATATAAATACCTTGCAAAGTGCCATATAGTTGGAAAAATAAACTAGTTGCAAAATGTATGTTCTTTGTCTGTGTTTTATTTAAGAAATATAGTGGCATAATTTGTCGACTTTGAGTCAACTTTTTGATTTAAATATTTGACTGAAAAATTAACTCAAATCCAAATAATTTTTAAGGTTGTTGTCAAGCAGAAATGCCCCCCAAAAGTTGTAAAATGTAGTTAGCCTTGAATAGTATACTTTACTCCAAAAAACGGAACGATACAAAACGCCTGTAAAAGGCGACAAGGAAATCGTTTTCAATCAGTACCGGCGTGTTATCCAGGATAAGTTGAAAGTGATTTAATCTTTGTTTGTTGCCAAAAGCAAGCAGATAAGGTGGAACCAGCCTTTCTGGCTTCTTCCTAGCAAAGTCCAGAACATCACAGCCAGCTTTGATGAAATATAAAAAAAACACAGTGAGTACAACCCAGCTAGATGGCCTTGAGATTAGCAGCAGACCTACTAGACAGATTTAGGCTTTTCCTGGGCTAGGACCAAGACTACTCAGCACCTACATGCGATGCAATATATGTCCAGAATCCTGGTACGTGTTCGGTAGATGTTAGGTTACTAGGAGGTTAATTAGGTTTTAATCCCAATATAGAGACAATATCCTTAGTTTGCTATTAGACCATTATATTAAATTAGATAAAAGCGTATATCATATAGGCGTATCATGTATACAATATAGGCCTAACAAGTTTATTCTAATAACTCATAGAAAACCGGCACAAAAACTGTAACCTAAACTGCAATTACCGCGAAGTCCTCACGCAAGACTGACAAAAAAATCACTACGAACTTAACTGTTAATTAGGGTTTTTTTTTCGCGCGCTTTTCTAATATTTAAAAGAGAGAGCGGCGAAAAATAGCTTATTGTTCTTCTAGTCTAGTCGCTATGTAAAGCCATATACAAATATATGATTTTTGTGGTATAAAACTGGCGACCCATATATACGTTCTGCTTGCAGAAACTACTGATATATACACCATACATGCATTTGTATACCATTTAATAGATACATCATGTGTAATTTTGAAGAGGTAAGCATGGTCTGCTTGCAAACGTATGGCGTACGGTCAAAATAGTGTTAACAAATAGTCGTACTTAACACGCAGTATTTATTCAGATTTACGATACAATTTGTGCATCGTATCGAAATAAGTCCATCGTATCGAAATAAGTCCATCGTATCGAAATAAATAAATTGTTATATAATTTATAGTTTAATCCACTCCAGTATCAATTGCTTCTTCGGTTTTCATTTTGTACAGATCGATTTGTGATCCACCAAACGTCGATTTACGAAGTCGACGTTGTATTTGGTGCCTCCTGGCGGCTCCGTGCGAACGAGATAAATTGTAACAGAGGGCGCCAAGGAGCAAAACGCACGCCGTGATTGACAGGATCAAAAGAATTGGAATGACGTAGTTAGGACCTGAAGTTATAACATTCTACAAGTTTCGTAAAAAAATACTGAGGTAGTATATAACATGTTATAATAAATCATGCTACTTTACCTTTGGTGCGTTGTGATTGAGACGTCATAGTGGACGTTGTCGTCGTCACGGACGAAGTCTGTGTTGCAGGGAAGTGTATGTGAACTGGACCTTTCGTGAGTGAAGGGCTTGCATTGATGACTGGGCGGACGGCCGTACACTGTGATTGGAGCAAAAATTAGAAAGTTTTTAAACGACAATAGAACTTTATATTGATTATCTGCTATGTATAAATTTGTCGCTGGTTAAGCTTCAACCCAGCCCTAATTGACAGCTTTCAAACATAATTTATAGTTTTAGGTTGTTTTTTTAATTGTCCTTCGATAACTTAAGATTTTCAAATGGAGAACAGTAAAAGGGGGAAAAGTCAACAAGCCGTTCATTTGACCACCCCAGGTTCACAGTCATATCGTCGTTTGTAAGTTCTAATATACGTACAAAAGAAACTTATTTCTCACGTTTGGAATACAAGGATTAATGCAAATTGTGATGTCACAATTAACATAGAAACTCAACGTTTGGACCATAACAACCGGGAAGACAAATGACGTCATTGACCCATTTCCCGTCTTCAAGACTCGAGAAGCATTTGCCACCGGACACCTGAGATATTACAAGGGTACATTTAATCGATAATTAGGTTGAAGCAACACCGAATTGCACAAGATTAAAGAAAAAAAGATATAAAAATGGGGGCGACCCCAACATATATGAAAATCTCCCACCCATTTCCAATTAGAAGATTTCTATTGGACCTTCCATCGAACCCAGAGGACAAGTAGCAAGACTGCAGTCGGATATTTTCACTTCCGACCAGACGAATACTCACGAATAGGTCCTGCGGTTCAAAAAAATAAAAACAACTGGGGAGACATACTTAATAATGGTTTTGAATCTACAATTAATATTACTAATGGGGCTGTTGTTTAATAAAGATATCAAAGACGCCTTACGTACACAGTGAAGTTAAGGGAGTGGGGGTTCGCTACTTATATTTTGAGGGCTAAGGCCAATAAAATATATATAAGTAACCTTTTATAGTGGGTACGAAATGTTTGTACAGAGTTAATTTTTGTGCAAATAGTAAAGTGATATTTAAACAATCTACTGACCTGACCAAGTTCGTACAGAAATGGAGGTGACAGAGATCGTTGTGCAGCATGTGGTTCCGGGGGATCTTTCCACAACTCCATCTTTACTCTGACGTCACCTGATGACGTGTTGAAGAGAGTGACGGCATCACAACAACTGCAACACGTGGCTGGACGTTTAAATTGATCGTGATTTATACATGTAAGGAAGGGTTTTACTAAACGACGAGTCGTTCTACAGATTTGAAACTAGGCTGTTAAAAATACAGGAGAGTAACTTTTCCGGCATAATCCAGGGTTGAACTATTGTCTTTATAGTTCAGTCGTTCGCCATAATACCTACTGACAAGAAATTGAGTTGCATAGTGTTTTTTACTGGGTGATATTTTAAGATTTAGGGCAATTCTCTTCTAGGAAAAATTACGATTGAGATTGGTTTAAGCATTTATATTATTTAGGGATAACATGTAGGGAGTAGAGTAGTAGACTAAAAATAATGGGGTAATATTTGTACACTTTGCGGGAATTAGACTGATAAGTTAGTTGGCAATTACCACTTAGAGGACATTTTCACTTACTAAAAACTTGATCAAACCACGTAAAAGCATGGAGCAAGATAAAGAATAAATTGAGCGAGATAGTAATGACAGACTGTCGTAATATTACGTTGCGAAACCAAGCAACTTACTACTCGCAGCACATTTCCTTTGACCCGACCCATTTCAGGTAAGTTGTACAGAAATCGCAAGCAATGTATCCGCCGCATTCAACACACTGTATTAACACCAGCAACTAAACCGTGGGCAATATATATGCGTGATAACAGTGATAAACTAACACTAACCAACATGCCGATTTCCAAGCATGGTTTCTATCCGACAATATTTTGGTCGCCGGCATACGGCTGTCTGCAGACTTTCTTACCAACTAAGCTAACCGGTCGCACATATAAAACACAATCAAAGCAGCTTATAGCCAAGTAGATTTTAATGATATCACTCCAAAAACCTTACATTGGCTTTATCGCTTTTTCGATGAAACTTTCGTTAGAGAACACGCATTCAATGTCGGACAATCGAAATGGCATTGTGACGTCATTATTCTTCCTTTGTACCCACCACAAACGATTCTGGAACGCGATTCTTCGATTTCGAGAACTCGGGTTGCCAATTATACGAGCCACTGTGCCACATGAATGGAATGGTTCGCGAATTTCAATTCTGAAACAGTTCAATCAAAAGAGTCATTCCTGTTCAAATACTATCTTGCCAATGCCAACCAACTACTTTAATCAGTACTACAGTTTACATCAAGGGGTGCAGCTTCTCTAGTCAGCGGGCTAAATGTGGGAATATGAAGTTAGTTGGCTGGATTATTACATGAAGAGTATTCACTATCTTAATTACATGGTATGTTTAGATACAGTCTGCGGGCCGGTCAAAATCCCTTCACGGTCCGGACCCGGCCTGTGGAACGTATGTTGCCCATGAGTTGCCCATGTCTGGTCTACATGGACAGCTGATATAGAATAAACTCACATAATTATCTCTGTTTCATTTGGTCAAAACTCACCTGTAAACCGGTGGTTTCCCCTCTGACGTGTGATTCACAAGTTTAGCTGAACACGCGTCATCCCTCATATCAAACTCACTGGCGTAGACTGTGACATCATCCCAGACCTTCAGTCGGTCCAAGTACCGCGCACTGACGTCAATACGGATGACGTCATGAAAGCATCGGAGAGAGATGGGTGAGGGTAGGGAACCTGTAAAGATAACATTTTATTTACTGGGTCGATGCCATTATTTTACCATAGTTTTCCATTAAGTTCTGACAGTTTCAATTTCAAAATCACTGTAATACACCAAACAACTGGATGTAAAAACCACGTTGCAAAGTCTCGGTCAGTTTTGTAAAAAAATTGATTAATTTTTGTACAAAGACCCTAATAAGCTCCACGTAAATTCATTCTCCATAGAGTAAAGGAGCCTCGCTTGAAGCCCTTAAGCCTTACTTTCCTTAAAATTTGGGTTAAACCCGTAAGGGTGGAGCATATTCATTTTAGTTGCTAATTTTAAACCAGTTTTAACTTTTTCGCACCTTCATTCAATTTGAAAATATTGAGGACTGTGACGACAGATTGGCTTATATGGCGTCATAATAAAGTTACCATTAGACGCCACAATGTGATATACGTGATGTTTGGGTTAAAAATGATTCACCGTTTAGCGCACGCCTCGAGGTTAAACTAAAATAACGTTTCGCATGAATCTTGTTTAGTTATTGGTATTCATAAACAGAGGTGTCAGACCATGACACAATTAAATAAGTTTCACCCCAATGCGCACCAATGACGTAATTTCCATGACAAAAATTGGCACCAAGCGAGATTAATATCTTTCAGCAATTTAGATTCATTAAAAGGTTTTCACATTCTACTCTTTTGTGCGACTGCCAGTAACGCCCATTCTCGTAGCACGCAATACTGGTTGATCATGTGCGCACCTGTTACACAGGGCCAGGTGTTAATCCGAATTTCACCTAATTTATATGAAAATAAATGAAATCTCAACACCTGGGATGGGATACCTTTAGATGTGGTTCGGTTATTGGCTCATATCTTTCAACCCACGCCAATAACAGCGAAGTTATACAATGAGCGATTAATTTAAAACTGCTTTGATACTAAATCCAATACTCCACCTAAAGTATGTTAAACCAATGTCTTAACATAAAATGACTGGTTTTCTTGATGTCGGTTTTGATCATTGTACAATGTTCGCGTAACTTAAGCTAATTTGACGCCAAACACATAACTGGATTCACGGGCTGTCGCTACATATTAGTTTGAATATTAGAAACACAACAGTACACACCTTGACTGTTTAGAATAAGCAACAACACTAAAGATTTCAGAAATCCCATTTTCTCATATTTAAGCTCAAACACGCATGACAAATGATCTAACTGTTCAAACTTGCTGTGTTTTCAAAACTACCCAGCACAGCGTAAAATGATTATTAGGGCCGTGAAACGCCGATTTCTGAAAACTTCATCGCCGCAGCAGTCAATCCACTGCTGACGAAATTTGTGTTGGAAAACCAACTTGCGATAAAACCTACCAGAACAAATCGATTCGTTGGTTGAGAAATAAAAAATAATCTTAATTTTAAAATGTAAATACAGTATTTGTTTCTATTATTTGTGTACTTTATTACTACATGTGAGGTATATCGCCTCCACGCATTTTATCGTTTTTCAACCGAACATTTTTTCTAATTTCTTCAAAACAAATTTGTTTTTTCTCAAAACAAATTTGTTTTTTTTCTCAAAACAAATTTGTTTTCCAAAATATCACATTTAAAATTTTTGTTCGTTAAAAATAAACAAAAACACTAAACAAATGCAATATTCCACACATATTTATTATGCACTTTCTGTCCCGTCCTATAAATGCCACGGCTTGCCGAGCTGGCATGAGTTTCGACACCAGCCATTTGATTTTAGTTTGTGTGGTAGGACACAAGCAAGTTGTTGTTTCGATGAACATACAATAGACACATGGTAACCTGTGGAATATCCATGTTCTAACTGGACCGACCTACACGTAGATTCGTTTTACGTATGTATCAGTTGAGTGATTAAATTTCGGCCGCAGTCGTCTTTCATACAAACTTGCTTTTAAGCGGGTTCTTCCTAAGTTGTTTGTTGTTCTGCTACATAACAAATGTGCTAGAATTCGTTACAAAACTTCAAATATATTTTTCTAACGGTGTAAATAATGCGAAATTCGATGTAAATATTTTAAACATATATATAATAAATTTCTGCCAAAAATAATCAAACCTGTATTTATGTGTTGTTTCAAAAAGTTTACAATGATGCAAAAACTTTAGCTAAAAAGTTCGGTTTAACTCCATTTATTACTCAACAATACGAAAGGATATTGCCAAAAATCCTTTTTTTAATTCGCCACGCACACCCCCCCCCCCTAACCACGCCCTATACGTATATAAATCTGACCATCTCCGTTTTTATGTCATAATGCCCAATGTGCAGTTTGGTCTCTATTGGACTTATAATTATGTTAGCTAGTTGTACAACACGGGGTTATGTAGAAGTAATTGGTATAATATATGACGAGTGTTTTACAATAAATATAAAATGTGTTTCTTTTCATATGTCACTGTTGGACAAGTTTAAGGCGTAGACATTTGTAATTTTAAAAAAATTCAAATTTTTTTTCTCTTTTTTTTATAGTCTGTTTTTCCCTAAAATAAAATTATTTCATTAAAGTGATTTTATTATTAAAATTTGTTTTTAGAAAATTGTCGATCTTTTTTTTTATAATATATTTGACTTGCGTACAAAAGTGTTTACAATGCTGCGGATAATTCTGCTACTTGGATTGTGGTTGGTGTTGGTGGAAGGACTTGTCACCAGAAGATGTAAGTTGCGTGGTATATTTACTACTGACAGTGTGCAATTGTGACGTCAAACTGCTTCGTTATTGCGTATGTTCTACCTACAACCTCTATTCCGGTAAACATAGAAAAACAATGGAACTCATAAAGTTTTTGTTGGTTAACCTAGCTCGGCTTCAAACCCAGGATTGCTTAGCTCACACACCGTTTTGTACTATTTGCTGAATAATGGTCGAGTATTCCTCGCGGGATAACGACTCCTCAAAAACAAGCAATCTTTATTATATTATTGGCTAGCATTGAACCAAGGGCCACTGGAAACTTCGATAAGTGCATTTATGTCAATATGTATATGGGTCGGTGGCGTCAACCGATCACAAGCTTGTATCCAGAATTGTTTCCAACTTTTGCTCACCGTAGATTATACACGATTGAATATTGTGTAGGCCTATTAGAGTTCAAATCACTACTTCACAAATAGGCGATAGTTGTTTGATAAATAAATTAAACAATAACTTGCATATAATAATAACAACCAATTAATTACATCCACAGGCGAATGCGATTTCCACGACACCAAAGACAATGTATTGGAGAAAATCATCATAACTTGCGATAAAAAGTGGTAAAATAATCATTTGGATTGTTAACAATATGTCTAATTGCGTATAAGGTTTGGTTATAACGGTAGTTATCGTCTTTACGTAAAAGCCAAATGCTGTTTATTCCAACTGCATTTTATTTTTTAAATATAAGTCATCCAAAAAATAACTTTCTTAAATAACTTTGCATAGATCTCAAAATAACGTGGCCTCGTATAAGGCTAAGGACAAAATGTAAGGCGATAATCCGTCTTCCGTTGACCGGGATAATTACAAGCTTTCCTTTCAAGATCTTAAACAAGTTCTTAACCAACATAAATGTTTACTGATTCTAAACAACAGGATTACAACCCGCCGTCACATATGTATGTGTACCGGCAATCATGAAAGAATCAACGGATACTTCGATGGGAAGTTGGATTGTACGAAATCCAGGGTATGTACCGATGAATAAAGCAGCTGTTTTCACATGGTTTAGTTTCAAAACCTAGATCACTAGTCTGTGTCTGGGTCGGTGGCGTTAGTTCCACGACGGTTTATTTCTGAATCAACATAAACTGCGTTAGAATATGAACTAATTACGAACATAATAAGGTTGACAAACACTTAGAATAGGATATTCATGTTTGTTTATTCCCGTAATTGGGAAACGCAAGTGGCGTAAACACACGGGGCAATCCGGAGCTATTGCAGTGTGTTGTGTGTAATTTAGACGTTCCTTCAATTTGATAGAACCCATTATTCCACTGCGTTCAGGCAATGTAAGTGCCTTAACCAAAGCCATAATTAACTAGATAGTGATCAGTTTTCAACCTACAACCTTTCGGCCAAAAGACGTCGCACTAAACCACCACAATTATCGGTCGGACTTGCACTTGGTACCACTTGGTTGGAGTAAGAAAGGTCCTCGCACTTGCATAACAGACACATAGCCGAAAAGTGCACTTTTGCACGTTATTAGGCTCATTTTCTTGATAACTTTACAATTGTACGATGTAGTTTACTAATAAGCCACTCTTCCACTTGCAGGGCTCAAAGATGGCGGAAGTGGAAGTGGCCGAAAGAGCCGAAATCACTGGGAACCTGAAATGTGAACTTCAACCAAACAGTCTCTACGAATATCATTGCAAACTCGATTAAATTATGTTATATTGTTGTATTCTTTGTACAAAGCTTATCGTGCTATGCTTACTCCGTATTATATTCATTATTTTCAAAACAATTTGTTGGTTCGATAAACAGTACTCCTAGTAAAGGTTCATGTGTTATAGTTGTTTGTCTTACATGATGTTATGTGAAATGTGGGCAAAGTATTATTAAACTAATAAAGCTATGTATTCTCTAAAGGCCTTGGTAAAAAATATATTTTTAATTAAAGCAAAACTGGTTGTGAATTTGCGAAGATTTTTGATTTTTCGGCTAAAACAACAACCGTACTTTTACTGGAATTTTATATTTTCCGTGGGCATATAGAAAGATGGAAAATACAGAAATACTTTTTCCATTTTAAAAGCTATTTTTAAGTCGCGCAGGCGTTGTGTAGATCGCGTATATACAATGTTATAAATCATCTTTCTATCTGTAGTACTTTAATTAAATCGTTTTGGCTTATTGCGCTGCATTTTTTAATCAAATAAAAACACGGGCCAGTCGAATTTCGAACCGCTACCACTGAACTAATCCAAACTACATCCCAGCCCTAACGTCCGAATCTTTATTTGAGGCTGCAGTTTTTCACGCTTTCGTACTCCTTCCTTTTTCTACTTTTAGTTTACCTTAAGTGTTGTGTCCAAACGGTGGCATCTTGGCTCTTTTTTTCTTTTCTTTTTTTTACCGAGCCAAGTTTCGAACCCATGATGGGCTCGTCGCTAGGACCGTTTTTTGTATAAGAGTCGGTATATGTATCGGTCGCGTAAACCATTCGGCCACACGACCGTACAATAGCATCTTGGCTCTTTACGAGGTCCTGTTTGGCGCCTTGGCGAAAAATCCACCTAGCGGAGCTTATTGCAACCTAAAATAAATCCAAACATATTGTAGCCCCTACAGATGATTCGATCAATATAGAAATTAAAGAGATATAGTTGTTAAATAATGTTTAAAATATTACAAAAAAACTACTTCGTTCACAATTGTACAAACGATTAGGGAAAAAAGGAAAATTGGTGCGTTTAACCCGAGTCTTAAGTAATATGATTCTAGCGGCACAGAGAATAAGGCCCCGTTCATATCCTGCAAAATAAAAATTTATATTAATTGTTAATCTCGTACATAACTCAAATAATGTAATAATAACTGTCAAACATAATGCTATAACTCGCTGTTTTTATCGTATATTTGTGCACATTTTCGACCGGCTCGCTGGGTAACGTGTAAATATTATGCTAATAAACAGAAAATAACAAAAAAAACAATGCAAACTGACTTATGTAAAGGTCCAAACAAGAAACTGTAACACAAAACGGTAGCATATGATCCAATCAACTTTGACTAGATAGACACTCATCACTTATTTACAATAAATAGTAATCCTTATATCTCAGTCCCATACCAGTGCTGTTGGTGGTAAGCCATTGGCTTCCGGCACGCGGTAGTTTTCAGAAATAATAAAAAATATATAAAAATACGAAGATTGCAAAATTCTTATTTGTTTACAAAAAAACTATGAATTAAAAAATGTTCCGGTCTGTTATATTCGACATATATATATATATATATTGTTTTCAGTATAAATCTATTTGAAAGAAATGTTACCTATTCCAAGCATATTGAGGAAGCATGTTAACACGTCACATCACATAGTATGAAAAGCACGGCCTTAGACCACGCCGATCGTTGCGAATGATTATTACGTCTTGTATAAATAAATTCAAACGCTTAAATACACATCCGGGTTCAGAAGTACCAAGGGAACGTGTTGTGTTATTTCTGTTTTTCGCGCTTCAGTAATTTTCTTGACGTTCGCCTTCCGGGCATTGAGGGAAATCGTGCGCAGAATAGTAGAACAGTATTGCTCATACCCTCATACGTGAAAGCTAAGCAATTACCTTTCAACTTGAACGGTTTTAAGTACTTTCAAGGAGGTTGTTAAGCTAAAAACGCACTTCGTCGACGTATAATCCTGCGTACTAATCATCCGGTGTTTTACTTGACAGTCAGGTAGATATGGGCTGTCTAGTGTTCATTTAGGGCTTTTAACTGAATTGAGCTTTTACACTGGTCATATTTACAATGAAGTAATGCTTAGCAAAGCCACAGCAAAAGACAGCGGTTTTAGTACATTTCGTCGAACTGGCATGAACATTACGTCAGATCTTTTGCACACAGCACAAGATTAGTTGGCACCTTGGTGTCTGTGTCTCAAGCTGATATAAAGCATTGTGTAAAGTTTTCGCCACGTATGAAGGGTATTTTTGTATTAGATTGTATTGTGCCCTGACAGGACTTGTCATTCGAAAATCACCCGCACCAACATTGTTACCACTAAGAGTTTGTATCAGCGATAAAATTTGCAAGTAGCATTCGTTGCATCGCAAAGATTTGGTCAGACTGAACGCTTTAGGTTGTAAAACAGGTCGACGTAACGCTTGAGTGATTATGAATCGCTTAGCTGGCATGTCACAATTGATTTTTCTGCTTTCAATTTACTAGAATTTAGGGCATAACCTCAATAGAAAAACGACGTGTATGTACATAGTGCTTAAGGACAAGCAAGCATGATAGTAACAGGCCGCTTAAATAGTTACAGGTCAGCTATTTTAAAACAAAATAGACAGTTAAATAGTTGACAATTGATAAATTGCAGGTTATATTACAGAGAAACGCACAGTCGGTTCTGGTGCCTGGTTTAATTGCCGTATTAAATACTTCCTTAATAGTTAAAAACATTATACTACTATTCAATATACCAGTTTAAAACCTGCAAAGCTGCAGCCGTTAAACACACACAATAATAAAACTAAATAAACAAGTTGGGTCAACAGGTGCTCAACCGGTTAGTAATAAATACTTAAGTGTTCGAAGTAAGTTGCGGTACAATTTTTTCTTGGTAATTAATCTAGCGTTATTAACTATAAACCGTGAGGCCGCTTAAAAAGGAAACTGGTCACCAATGACAAATCATACACAACGTATGATGTGACAGATGGGAAGTCAGTCACCGAACACTCCTTGTGGATAGTGCGTCGTTGTCCAACTTCGCGTTAAGTCGACATTTATCGTTTACTAACACGCAAATTCGTTAATCAAAATCGTTTGATACATTGTAAAAACGCTATAGAATGCGTAGCATTGAAATAACCAAGTAGTTTGGGGGTAATACTGTGTCACGCTGTGTTCGGTTCAGATCACGTACCACGACAATAGCGAGGTAGGCACTATCTTGGATCATCTGCATATTGTTGCTTTCGCTGTGTAGTGTCTGGCAAGTAAAATTCATTAAATATTTATCCATTGCAATAATGCCGGTGGTTCAGTTGAGTTTTGGTTGTGTAAGGGAAAAAAATATATTTTACTACCTGCTTTTGCATTTTAATTAAATGTTTTAGTTTTATTGATTTCGAGTTTTGGATAATGGTATACACTATACACTGTATTACCAACGCAACACCAATACGGTGATGAAATAATTCTTCACGTTAACAGGGAAACAATTAAAAGCGACAGTTGGTAAGATAACGCAGTTTAGTAGGCGAACTGTGAAACCGATACCACAGGAAAATAAACATTCATTCGACTATTGTTAACTAACTGGTTAAATCTTAGCAAAAAATGCTTGTCAGAGCTTTGCATGGTTACACAGAGTTATTGATCGTTCCACCAGCTTGTTTGGTCCCGGGTCTTCCTTAAATCCGAGATAAAATTAATTTTCACGAAAAGAATCCATTAATCACTGCTGAAGCGCTTGTATTGGGTAGCTGTCACGGTTTTAAAATGCTGTGAAAATAGTCGATGTGCAGACGCTTTGCATTTATTTTGAGTCCAAATAGAATCGATGAACTTAAATACTGCAATTAGGTGTATAAGGTAGAACACTAAATCAAGTGACCAGGGCTTTTTATTATAACTAATTTGGAAACTGTGTTTGAAAATTAAAAAAGGTTTGAATGATGTAATTAGTGCTGCTGAATTGCTGATGGTTAAGTTCTTATTTATACTCGTCATTGTTGCGAAAAATCGTTTAGTTTATTTCATCTAGTTTTAACGATGGTCGTTTTGGTAACAAGTTTTGTTAATTTCATGACATTTGAATAAAAAAAACAATGTTTGTTATAATAAATGTACAAAACTGTGTAATAATAAACACGTACGCGACCTCCTGTTTTTAATGTTTCAGATCCAGCATCCATGACTCAGCGGATTAACAATCCATCGAATTCTAGTATTAGCGATTCACAATGTTTATGCTGTGTCACTAATCGTAATCGACGAAAGGCACAATGTCTTGCCCGATGTTTCTATGTAACACTGGTGCTATGGATGCTTGGAACCATAGCTTTATTGGTTGTGAATAAACAAGAAACGACAGAGATTGTGAAAAAGAAAGAAGACCGCACACAACAAAATGTCTTTGAGCAATTTAACAGGTATTACAACGTTTGAGTATAGTGATGTAAATCATATCGTGTTCAAAAGGCAAGGTTAATTGTATATGTATAATCGCCATACAACACTTTATGCACTTAATGCGTTGACATCATACTTGAGAAAGTTTTAAGCTGCGAAACCATGGTTCGGTGGGTGAGACTCATCGAAAACACCGAGTAGTAGGGAGGGTAAACACCCTCCTCGCGTGACATTTCTTGTCTTGCACTGATCGCGTCGTAATTGTGATCGTCAATTTTACGAACCAAATTTCCACTCCTCTCTACAAGGAACATTTCATATAAAAACTCGTGTTTTTAACAAGGTATAATCACAGGTTTAAAGATGGTTATTCTGTAACACGACAATATTCGTTTTAACAAAATAAAAGAACTGCCAAAATACTACAGCGTTACAAATTAAAATCGGTGACGCGCATACTATTTAGAATACTACCCAATTTGTAAAGGTCACCGCCCTCTTTATAGTGCATTGAAGGTAATATAGCGATCGTTAAAAAAAGAACAGGGGGCAATTTGTGATATTTACTCATTTACGTATAAGTATATGGAAATCTATGTAATTAACTAGACCGGCGACTGCTTACAGCGCATTAGCCAAACATGATACCCATCGTCTACATACATTTACAAAACGGATCGATCACTCGTCTATTAAATGTGAGTTTTACTAAAAATCCATCTTTTTTAACGAACAACCAATCATTGTCAATTTTAAACCGTTTCTGTACCATTGAACTTTAGCGAGGCATATTACCGCAAAAAGTAGTAGTTGAAACTTTTGAACTACAAAGAAAGTTCTACGATTTGTATGTCACCGAGCATTATGCTAATATGCGTTTCACTTTGAAAAACACACCTTAATTTTAAATGTCTTATTTAAAACTTTCTTACCCAGGATTCGACCCGAGTTATTCGAGGATTTCGAGTCGACTGACCCAATATCCAGTCCAGAAAACGTATGTACACCATGCATTTATCGTGGCTTATATACTTAATATTTGTACCAAATGATGTCTAGCCTTGTCTTAAACGTTTTACATTTCTTTGTTATAATACTGGTAATTTTCGGATTATCTCGTGCCCACAGTGGGTTAACCGAAGCAGCGCGGTATTGTGTACGCCGGAGAATTACTACAGTTTTTGTTCAAGCCATTAAACCACTGGAATCAAGCAATAACCAGACAATTACTTCCATGTTTTATGTAGCAAATAATTAAACTAATAACTTTAAAAATTCAACTCAATATGTTATGAAAGCGATTATTTAATTGAGATTACTTTAGCCACATAGGGTTAACTAGTTTAAAACACTATCAATTTTATCAGATATCCGCTCGGGACAGCGCGACCGCTCTAACCGAATACGAATATTTCCGGATCCTCCCAGACCCTTTGCTGCCCCCAGTGGATTGCGGGTCCGTTTTAATGGGAAATGAAGACGACATTCTTGGAACGAGGCTCAAGGCTCTGGAATTCAAATCAAAGGTAACTTTATTTACTAATTTCCCCACGTGGGTTACCTCGAACTCACCACTGGAACCGTCTACTGTGTTCGCATGATATTAACTCTGTATATTATTCGGACGCATTTACCGATAGAGCTATTATCGGATCGCTTACTGAAAGGTAAACCATTCACAGAAAATATAGTCTCGCACACGGATCTTTATATCCGTATCCGGGTCAGAAATATCCGTTATAACCAGCGCTCACGATCGTATCGGCGGAGCTATTCAGGGGAATTGTGTAGATATTCTATTTTAATAAGTAATCCACTGATGTCAAGAAATGTCACGAATAGAAGCGAAACAGCTCAGGCTGGTTTCAATACCTTTCGCCCGAGGATCCAACGTGCATTCCACTTATCCAACCAACCGGACAATACAAAGAACCAATTTGAATACATATTAGAAAACAATGGTATCAGGAAGCCTGCCTTCCCGCCCGAGCGCATCACGTGGGTGGAGCTAATTGGTTTATTAAAAGGAAAATAGAGGAGGGAACAGCACACTAATTTAAAGATTATGGTGTTAGGGTAACGGTTAGGGCTGAAGTTAACTGTAGGGTTATTTCTTGGGTTAAGATTAGTTTTTGGCGAAGAGTTGGAATGAGTTTTCAACTCCAAATCTAACCCCCACATCGGCCCCTACACAACTCTAAGTCCTTAATCTTTATTTTATTATATAAGTCTCCCTTTAACGAACCCATTACGGGTACAAAACATGGCCAAGGTAAAAAAAACAATAATCGTAACAACCTATTTTCTACTAGCCTTATGAAGATAGTTGGAACAAGTTTCAAAACTTCGGAGCATATTTAACCAACTTGGCGGGCAACTGCACTGACTTCTTGCTCTCAAGGAGATTCGTAACGAGTCATTTGACGCTCGAGGAGTTGAACTATCCTATCGCGTACATTATTACCGTGCACACGTGAGTATGAATAGTGCTTGGTTACATTTTGTACCGAACCTAAAACGATTCGTCGAATTAGTGGTGCTGGGGAAGTTAAACACAATATTCGTTCGAGAATCGTGAATGTGTTTAACTTTGAGTTATTAAAACAACTCAGTGCATTGCACACAAAACATAATTTCATTACTCCGTTTTTTTGTATTCAACATTTTCTCAACCTCTTGACTCATTGGATCACGTAACATCCGTCAAGTGTGTTTCCCAACGACACAAAACAACTGACAAGCGGCTGCTTTTGGTCTTACTATAGTTTCCTGCTAACGGTTCGACGATCTACCGCAAAAGATCCCTGACGCCCGGACATGTTCGTTGATACTTCGTGAACGTGAACCAAATATAGCTTTAGGTTATTAGAATAAAACGGTTTTCTTTTTTCTGGTATATCCTTGCTGCATCGCAGTTTGTTCTGTTTCGTACATTATCGCTACCAGTGTGGGGCTCTTTTTAATGTGAATATTTTATTTAAAGGAAACTTGCTGCGTTTGAGCGCGTCCTGCGGTCGATTTATCGTCCCCAGAATTTATATTGTGTCCATGTTGATCGGAAATCGCCGGAAGAATTCCAACACGGGGTTCGGAAAATCTCGGAATGTTTCGGAAATGTTTTCGTCCCCGAAAACCTCACGGAAGTCCACTACACTCACTGGAGTCGTGTTCAGGCTGACCTTAACTGCATGAGAGGTTTGATGGACAGGTGGGTGGGTGATTTAATGGCTTGAAACAAGGCGAAATAGTCGTTGCTTTAGTTCATCAGTAAATATATAGGTTTAGCATAAGTAAAAAACAATATATTTTCTTACATCACACTACAAAAGGTATTAAAACCCGACAAATGATGCCCATATTTATTACCGAACATGTGTAAATCGTTAAATTACTTCGTACCAACCTTCGCGTTAGCGGAGCTGTTGCAGTGTGTTGGATACGATAAAGACAGTACTACAATTTTTGTTTAATAAACCATTAGGTCTAGTTTTTATTCACCACTTTCGGCTTGACGCTCGAACGGACGACTTGTAGAGCTGATTAACAGGGCGTAATATGATAAATGCCCGCGTGTCAACGCTCACTGCATTTTACCTATTGATTAGCACGGATGCATCATATCATGTTCCCGCTTCGTGCATTCAGCTATTTACACTAATGGCGATTGTCGGTAAATACAATAGAAACGTGTAACCCATGAAGCATAGTTACCTGGATTATGTCGTTTTGAGGTCCTATGGTAATTTTCGTTGGAATTAGAATCTGTAATATCATTTTAACGACTTTGCTCAGTTATAACTTATTTAAAATATTTAATATAAAATTCTTAACTTTCTAATATCCCTCAATTTTACAGGAAAGATGAAGTGAAATGGAAATACGTCATTAATTTATGTGGAGCCGAATTTCCCTTAAAAACCAACCTAGAAATCGTAAGAAGTCTAAAGAACTTATACGGCTACAATAGCATGGAAACCGTTGTTCCGCCACCGCATAAAGCTGCAAGGTTGGCTTTCATTATTTTTAATTATTTGCGAATTTGATAAGATAATTAGTTTGTAACGAGACTTAAATTTGCTTTAACCATGCTTCGGGTGGGATATCATTGTCCCTGTTGGTATGAAAAATGGTGAGTCAAAACGTACGGTAAAATACCGGATAGCCAGGGTGGAGTTTTTAAGGTTTCGATACCACCATCTTCTTTCTTAAAGTCAAACGAGATTCGAGGTAATAATAAGTTGCCATCATTCAGTACTTGATATTGTATATTGAATACTGCAATGTCGACGAAGTTGCTTGTCATACCTTGCTCATGCTTGACCTTTATTATCAGATACCAATACCATTTCACACTACCCGCGCCCGGGAACGACTATGCCACGATGGATAAAACCAATGTGAAGAAGGAAGCGTCGCCATTGAACTCTCCGATGTTTATAGGAAGCGCGTATTATATCCTTAAACGACAAGCTGTTCGATTTATCATGACTGGTGAGTAGTAGCGGCTTCAAATGTCACAGGTCAATGTGACCATGTCCGGCCTGTTAGTCTGGCCGTTAAGTTCGTCGCCTCTCAATCGAAAGGTTGCAGGTGCGAAAATGGTCAGTAGCTAGTCGGTTGTGTCCTTGGGCAAGGCACTTTACGGACATTGCCTGGACCCAGCGGATTCTAGTAAATTAGAGGAACGTGTGAATCATATACAACACACTACAATAGCTCGGGTAACCCGACGATGGGCGCAAGGTGATCAGAGGATTGCCCGTGTGATAACCCCCTTGGTTTTCCCATTCACAGAGATAAACATAAATATCCTATTATATCAAATTGTCAGGACGGAATACAAAACGAACACGGAAAAGGTTTACTTTGATTTATAAATTCTTTGTAAATTCTGATGTCTAATGTTCAATTTATACCGTTAGAATAGGTTAATCATTTAAAAGGCAGTGTCCTTATATCGTTAACAATTGTCAGATTCAACATGACCTATATGCTGTATTGTGTACCATATGATGAAAGAGAAATTTTATACGGTTATCTACAGCATTATTTGTTATAAAGGATATGGTTCGTGCAAGCTTAACCGATACGCGTTTAACTCGAGAGCTTTCTTTTAAAACGTGGTAATAATGTCATATGTGTATGTGTCATTTAGATCCAACTGTGCAAAAATTCTTTAAATGGAACGAAGACACCTACTCCCCCGACGAACACATGTGGGCCACCCTGCAGAGGTATTACCCCCGGCTACCCGGAAGTTATCCACCCCACGTCAAGTACGACCAGAACGAGTTGCAAACAATAACCAAGCTTGTGAAGTGGGGAGGATTAGACACGCTGGTGTATCCAAAATGTTCAGGCGTATACAGCAGGGGGATTTGCATGCTTGGTGTTGGGGATTTAACATGGTTGCTACAGCAGCATCATTTATTCGCTAACAAATTTGATAGTGACGCCGACCCGTTTGCCATCGAATGCTTAGACATTTATCTTAGAAATAAAACTTTAGCTCAAGTAGCAAAGTATAGCACAGTTGGCTACGTATAATAACT
The DNA here is from genome assembly GCA_000149265.1 of Ciona savignyi. Lineage (NCBI taxonomy): Eukaryota > Metazoa > Chordata > Ascidiacea > Phlebobranchia > Cionidae > Ciona > Ciona savignyi. The sequence goes on along the minus strand of CH003236.1, from coordinate 665,503 downwards.
GCTATAGTGTTGCATTTTAGATTCGTTTAGTTTTTGTTTCCCCAAAATTCAACTACGTTAATATTATAGTTAGTTACTTAAGCTGCTGTTGGCCAGTCAGATCTAATAATCGTTGCTATGTCGTTGTTCTTAATGCAGTCTGTTATAATTCCAAAAAGTTTTATATATTTATCGAAGAACTATTATTTCCTATTCATCTTTATTCGCAGCATTCTTCACTTTTATATTCCTTTTTAGCTGTTTGCATTTTTAACCCATGTCAGTCTATCTGCGTAAAGTATGCTTAAAACTAAGTAGCCTATATGAACTGTGAAATTTGTATGATGCATTTGTATTGTAGCAATATTACCGCTATATTGTGACCATGAAGTTGTTTTTAAAGATGATACTTTTGTCACTTTGCCATGTTTAAAGTATACAACGAATACTCGTGTTATCTTAATGTTTGGAAATGTAGAGTGGGGTGACTTGATTATAACACCGGTAATCGTCAGATTATATCGTGCCCACAGTAGAGTTACTAGAGTTCGTTTAGTTTAATTATGTTTTACCTAGTATTAAAAAATAGCAAACGAATCAAAAGAAAAACGGCAAAACGAACAGTTGTTAAAATATGTCATTAAAAAAGGATATAAACAAATAAGTTTTAGACTGTATTAGATACTGGTGCATAAATATTCGTTCCGACTCCATATGTACCCGCATGGCGTGAAACTAAACTAGACTGGCAGCGGAAGCTCCACTAAATAGAAAAACCGGTTAACTCCACTCGTAGATGTATTCTTTATTACGTTATGTCTGTGTCTCTGTATTTGTGTGTAATCGCACAACGCTTTATAAAGCAAATAAAGTGTCAATGACGTCATAAGGTGATGATAGAACGAACACAGTTGGCGTCGATTAAATGAAATAAATGCATTTTTTTGCAAATATAATGTCAACATTGCTACATATTGGTCGCGAACCATTCTAACATTATCACTGCCTTTTAGAATTGTGGAAGGATAACATGTTAATTATGATGCTACAGTGTACGCATCAACTAACAAATTAAGTTTAAAAATTAATATACTGTATTTGTAAATGCGTTTCGAATTCACATCAAATCAACGGCAAACTCAGATATTTTTGTTGCTCTTCACATTTCAATAATCAAGCAGACAACCCATTTTTGTTCTCCGTGATACACAAAAAATTAAAGTTTTAATCATAAATTTACTGGATTCAAAAGCATCAATGTTTTTTAGAAGAAATATATGTCAAAACCGTCCAAACGTAATATACCACCATGACAGGCATAACGCATGAGTGCGAAACAATACCCATAATGCATCAAAATTTCACACATTACTGTCAGTGACGTCACAATATATATCGATCAGCTGTAGCCTAAAAAATATAATGGTTCGTGCGTTTTCCAAGATTTAGCCTACTGAACGAGCTTACATAGCAGCGGAAATACATCTACTATTGAATTTTCATGAATTAATAACAAACAACATTTTAAGCTTTCATTCGTTTTTTACGAGAACATTATGGTAAAAATATTACTCGGGTGTACTGGTAGTGTGGCGTGTGTAAAAGTCGGAGAAGTTATTGAATTTCTAAAACGAATTAAAAATAGCGAAATACGTGTCGTGGTGACTAAAAATGCAAAATATTTCTATAATTTCAACACATTGAGCGTAAAGGTAAGGTAAACACTCAATTTATTTGTACACACTTAATTGCCATATGGTCGTTAGTCGTTATTTAAAACCGAACCGACTGTACAACTATAAAGGATTCATAACGGGATTCTATATACTCATTCAAGTTTAGGAGCCCTTCTCTTGAAATTTTTGTAGTATTTAAAATGTATCTTGCACAGCCCCGAACTACCCTGCTTATTTTTTTAATTTCAGTTGTGTCCTTAATTCTACTGATCATTTAATTTGACATGCTGGGGTGTTAGATTAAGCAACTTAGCAGCGTGCAGGACATATATATCCTAATACCAATAATCAACAATCATGATTATCTTAAATACGGATTCTGTATTTGTCTATAATTTAAATAAAATATAATAATTTTTAAGGTTTATGAGGATAAGGATGAGTGGACTTGGTCTAAGATGGGGGATAAGGTTCTGCATATTGAACTTCGCTCTTGGGCTGACGTGTTTGTTATAGCGCCCTTGGATGCTAATACGCTGGGAAAGCTGTCCAGTGGGATTTGTGACAATTTGGTAACATGTATCGCCCGTGCTTGGAAAATTGGTGAACCACTGATATTTTGTCCAGCCATGAACTCTTTTATGTGGGATCACCCATGCACAAAGTCGAGTGTGGATACACTAGCATCGTGGGGATATATACAAGTTCCTCCCATTCGAAAAGTCCTAGCTTGTGGAGATGAGGGTATAGGTGCAATGGCCAAGCCTGAAACAATCTTTCAGGTCACCGAAGATGCATTGAAAGCATTGACACCAGAATGAGTTAATATACACCAATAACAAACTGTGTTTTCTTTTTTCACCAAAAAAACATGTATTCAGTATAAGTAGCCAAAACCAAAATAAAGAAAACATAATATGCATTTTTCAAATATAGTAGTCTTTGCACTGTGATAGTTGTACAAAATGGTATTATTTAATAGGCAATTCACTATCTATTTGTGTATTGTACTGGTTCAAATGGATCAATGAAATACTATAGATAAATGCATACAACACACTGCAAAAGCTACAGCAAACCGAATATAGCCATAAAGTACTGCTGGATACTCATGTCATACCAACCCTCGTTGTCTCAATCTTGAATAAAACTATAATTTTATTCTTACATATTTATTGTGCAGTCCTATTATGCAGATATAAAATATAAGAAACAAAATTGAACCTTGCATCTCCAAATAAGTTAACACATATATATGTTCATTTTCAGATGTTAACGCCATAATAGTGCCAGTATGATTGAATAATTATGGAAGGTTCAAAGGAAAAGATAACAACAGTTGTGAAAGCAGATCCTACTCGAAAGAGATACGGTCCCAAATCAAGAGCAAACATCGCCAACAAAATTCCAGATGAAATCTTGAACGACACGAAATTGCAACTTGCTGTTTCTGTATTGCCAAAGAATTATGAATTCGAAATTTATAAAACTGTTTGGAGAATCAAGCAGTCTGGAGCCAAGAAAGTGGCGTTGCAGTTTCCTGAAGGCTTGTTGATGTTTTCATGCATCATATCAGATATTGTGGAAACCTTTACAAAAGCCGAAACTGTGATTATGGGGGATGTGACCTATGGAGCCTGCTGTGTGGACGACTACAGTGCACGTCTGTTGGATTGTGACTTTATGGTCCACTATGCCCATAGCTGCCTGGTCCCGATCAGCAACATGCCTGATATAAAGATGCTGTATGTGTTCGTCCATATTAAGATTGACAACACTCATTTTGTGGAAACAATTAAACACAATTTTGCCAAGGGATCAAAAATAGCCGTTGTTAGCACAGTCCAATTCATAACCACTCTGCAATCAAGCAAAAGAGAATTGGAAGAAGACGAAATTGAGATTTTAATTCCACAAAGCAAACCTCTGTCTCCTGGTGAAGTGTTAGGATGTACATCTGGGAATGTAAGTAATATGAACGCTGACGCTTTGGTGTATCTGGGAGATGGTCGATTTCATCTCGAATCCATCATGATATCGAATCCAGACTTACCAGCATACGCTTACAATCCATATGACAAGAAATTTACAAGGGAGTCATACGATCATCATACTATGTTAAGAACAAGGAAAAGTGAAATAGACAGAGCTGCCAAAGCACAAAAGTGGGGACTTATAATGGGGACACTAGGTAGACAAGGTTCTATCAAAGTTGTCAACTATCTGCAAGAATCAATTCAATCTGCCGGGAAGTCTGTTGTTACTGTGCTTTTATCTGAGATTTTTCCCAGCAAATTGCAGCAAATGTCGACTATAGAGGCTTGGGTGCAGGTTGCATGCCCAAGGCTGTCCATAGACTGGGGAACTGCCTTCGTTCAACCGTTGTTAAACCCTTACGAAGCGTCTGTTGCGCTAAACAAAGCCGAGTATAGAAAAATTTACCCAATGGACTTTTACGATAACGATAGTTTAGGGCCATGGACACCTAATAATGAGGCACACCGGCCTGTATATGTACGCAAATCAAGAGCAAAAGTTGTAAATAGTGAAAATAAAGATAAATTAATTTAAATCAAATCCTTGTTATTGTTGTTATTCCTCTTGTTAGAAAACGGAAACAGGTATATGTTGCCAGATCTTTTAGCTCAGCACCCTTGTCTGCTGACGTCAGAAAGGCTCAAGCATTGGAACTAGACGGTTGTTACTGTGTGGTGTCCTCTCCTTGTGCAAAATATTGTTCGTTCCAAAAAAAGATATCAAATCCTACTGGATAAGAATAGGATTAACTATTTTAGTTGTTCCCGTTGAATGAAAAACAGGCGTTATTACACGTGCCATCGTCAGGTTAAACCGCCCTCACCGTGGGATTAAGCTATTACAGTATGTTGTGTATAATTAAGACGTTTCTTCAATTTTAGAAAAAACATTCGTTCATGGGGTTCGAGCAATGTCAGCTAGATGGCTTGTCTGAGGACACAACGGACTTGCCAGCGACCAGTTTCGAATCTGTGACCATTCTTTTAAAAATCGACGAACAAACCCAAAACTAAAAGACGCTTACTAGACTTTCCGTAACTTTACTTGGTAGCTAATTTCCCAGGATCAAAATTATAAAATTAAAGGAAACACAGCAAAATAGAATAACAGATCAACTCGGCAAACCATAAATTAAAAAAAATGTATACACAATTTAAATACGCTGTAAACACGTGTATGGATGGTTGGAATTGTCATTTGTATATTGAAGGATGGGGGAAATCACGACGATGAATTTATGCAAGCTTATCGTTTGATAACTCTATCCCATGGTCCAATTGTCAAAATGATTTAAGTAGTATATTATTAAGACAATGCTGCTGTTTTAGTTAAACCCATTATTCCACCGGATTTAGTCAATGCCCGCGTGGTGTCTGGCCACCGACGCTCTTACCAATTGAGCTGCCCGATCGGCGCATTTTCAATGACGTACTTTAACATGAAAAACACGATTGGCCTGACCACTTTTGTTTACGGCCAACTTTAGCCTCTAGTGTCTTTTTACACAACCGGTGAAAACATGATCAGAGTAGGAATCGACGTGGACGTCATCCCATTAACCGCACGACCGAAAGTTTACTGTCGAATAAATAAGCAATCACTCCTGTTAATGGCATTTGATTCTGGCCCAAGATTAAAAACAATGCAGCACGTCACTGTGGCATCTTACGCGCCACGTTACGTTTTAAGTTAAGTTCCTCACCGTGTTCGTTTTTTAAATGTTAAATTGTGTATGAATCGCCCTCGTTGACCGTTAAACTATACACAACCGGAATTGGGTAAAGGGATATGTGGTGTGCTTGTTATATGATAATAGGCTTCTATACCCTCTGTTTTAAAATATTCACAACCGCGCAACATTATTTTTTCCTATATAGCATTTTTTATTGAATAATATTTAATTTGACTGGGAAAATAAATGCGTGCTATTAAGTTTATGCTCGTGATAAACTCGTCGTAGATACGTTTTTGACATTCCACCCTATATAATGAACCGTCTTGCTAACCATTCGGCCACAATACTGCTATCTTCCTTGCGATTCCTCGAATCGAGTTATTACGTCAGAGATAAGCCATAAAGGTATCGCAGGAGTCGGAACAGCCACTGGCTAATGCATAACATAGCTTCCACCTCCTCGTAGTAGGAACTGCTATTTTGACACATGTTAATCTCCCTGTTACATGTTGCGAATATCGTTTTACGAGTACATTGTTTATTTCTAATAAGCCAACCAGATCCAAGACATTCCTGTTGACTAATTTTAGACTACGGTTTAAAATAAGTACAAATGAGTTACAAAATGGCGGCTTAACTTTGGCAACAATTAAAATAAACATATATTTTGTTCTTACCTTATCTCTCTAACTTTATTGAGAACGGTTTAGCAGTCAGCACAGTGAGCACATCGCTTTTAATGTTTTCCCATTTCTAAAACTAAGCATACTTGGGCCCTATCAACACGACCATCGGCAATATCCTGCGAGCTTACAATACGCCAGTGATGGAAAAATACATGCTTAAAACTCTAATTAAACAGTCGTATGGCAGAATGTTTGGCGCGACCGGTTTATATTAAGTATGTTTTTTAGAACAAGCTTTGTGTTGCATTCGAACTAAGCAATATATGAACAAAACTAACTATAGGTACTAAAATAATTTATTGGTGTATGACAAACCCGATTATATAAATTAAAAACTGTATATAGACGATTTAAAATAGAACTTGTAAAATACCCTAAATATACACTCACTTGACCAATTAAATATGTATTGTTGGACCATAGGGTACTAATATATTAGTACTCTATGGTTGGACCACATGGAACTACAGTATTGCAATTTAAAATGTCGTGAATGAAACAATCGGAAATTTTAGAAAAATTCAATGACATTGTTTTAAATCAAACATGTAAATGCCGAAAAGTGTACCTAAATAGTATAAATTATAAATCAAACATTACAATTCCAATTTAATCGTAGCAATATAGAACTTGTTTACTGATGTGTGCATAAACACAAAAAGAAACTTAAAAAGTGAAACGGTCAAAACGCTCAGTGAACTAGCAGTAGGTAAAAAGCAAAAGAAACTGAAGGAAGGCGTCGCTGTGGTCTCCGCGTGCTTAGTGACTACACTTATGATCTAGTTTACGTTACAATTACTAGTAGCTTAATTGATTTAACTTGTTTAAATGTTTTATTGGTTAACTTAAAGTTAAACTGAACTTCATATTTAGAGTTTTATAGTGTAAGTTACACAAATATACCAAAAAACAAACAACAACCGAAAGCATATTCATGTTATAACCATAACGTATACTAGGACGAAATTCGATAATACATCTATTCATTTTTGTAATGAAATTGTTACAATGGAACTTGGAAGCACACGTATCCACTCCCAATTAATAAAAGTGAGTTTTCGACGATGTCAATAGATCTTCGCAGTCACCAGCAATTTTCAAATGCTCCAAAAAATAATAACAAATAAAAAAATCTTAAATTTTTACAAATGCCGTGATTGTCTACGCCATCTGTAATTGGTTAAATTTTATATTGAATGAAAATACTTTCTGTGTTTGTGGTGTCTATGACAATGCACTATACAGCTGGGAAGACCAAGTCATTTACATTAAGGTTTGAGTTTTACGAGAATTGATCAGCATATGTTGCAATGCAAATTGCACTATGACTATATTATTCAAATTGCCCTCTACAGTGGGGCTAACAATAAACGCCATGCAAATTGCGCTCTTCGAAGAACTTTAGCGGATTTACATCAATCGACTAAATAAGTTGTTTACTGCAATAGCTCAACTCGCCCTTTAAAACCGACTGAAAGATAAATGAGTTAAAAACAAAATCGTACTTTTGGGGGCGGGTACACACGGCAGAGAAGTTTCTTGCGTAGTTGCATCGGTGGTGGGTGGGGGTGTCGTTGTAACTGGGCACTGCTCACATAGCCTGCAGGTTTTTTGACATATATATCTCACTCCATTGCACCCATGTGGTAAGCGCACCAGGTAAGCGCAGAAGTGATTAGTATCGAAGCAATTGTCTGAAGAAGTGTTTGAAATCACAGTTATGTTGATCAAAGTTCAATATCAAATTTTGGTTAGTCTTCAAACAAGCTTTGGAACATATTTTGAAGAACCATGTTACAATTTATCAACCATTTTAATATTTTGAAGCTTGACATATTTTTATAAATACCTTTAAAACAAGTCACACTATAAAGTCATAGCAAGACCGATGTTTCTAACGTTCACAAACTTACTGGTACATTGAGGCGGGCAAGGCCGACAAATGCCACATGACAACGGGCAAAATAATTTAACTAACGGCACCTCGCATGCATTATCATATAAAGTTATGATTTCGCACTTATTCTGAAGCGGGAAGTCTCGGCACGATTCTGTTGACATAATTAATAATGATTACAATCACCTTGCCAATAGGTATAAGCTACATTACACCCTTAAAATAGGGAAACGTTAAATATGAAAACTAGGTTAGTGTTCAAACCGTCGTAAGCTTTCGATCACCGACCGGGAATTTTTTCTAAAAATAAAACAGCTGGAAAATGCACAAGCAACACCTTTATTTCACAAAGCTCTGCTCCTATTACAAGATTGCACAGCTAAATGGAACATCGGTGCGAAGCGTAACACATGCTGCCAACTGTACAAACATCCCCACCATTGTTACTCAGCAAAGAACTTATATAAATATTATGACTAAGAGGGTACTACAACCGGTCGGGGTTGGTTACAAGGCATCGATAATTCCCATCAACCTTTCGGATGACGGTTACACTCGCTACCACTGAGCCAACCGTTCGGACACAATAACAGTTGGTTTGCATAAACGCATGTCACGTTGTTATTAAATAAGAAATATTACTATTATTGTTTTAACAACAATTAAGATCTGAGTATATACTTGTTTTATATTACCTTAAAACCTAAATTTATACCTTTTATTTAAGCTAAACCTCTAATAGACCGCCACTTTGACATTTATTATGCTAAAACGTAATTAAAGGTTTCCTACATAATTTTTTTCCTGTTACCTACCAGTAACTGCGTTATGTTTAATATTTTTTCTTATTCTTTTGATATTAGATGTCAAGTTAGATGTGTTGTTTTTCTTTTTATTAAATGAATTTATCTTTCCAAAATTATGACCAGTATAGTGCGCCACCCTCTAAATAACCACCACCTTTAATATACCGCCACTTTGGGGGAGGATTAAAAAATTAAACGCCGTCGCGCTCACATTTATTAATCCTATATATCAAGGTAAATTATTTGAATTAATATAAAAATATAAGTAAACAATCAGAATTTGAGAAGGGTAGAAAATGCCAATAAAAAAAAATTGGTTCATATGTTATTTACTTATGTAGTGTGCCTTTATTTACTTAATTTTCTTTAAAATATAGACAACACCATACACTTACCACTGCATGTAGCTGCGCCAGGTTTGATTGCATGTAGCCATAGAACCAAAACACTTACACGAAAAACATATTTGCTGACCATTGTCTTGGACTTTTAGAGCTCTAAACATCTGCACACGAAATGCGTTTCTTTGAAGATATATAAGTTTGTTAATGAGTTATGGTCATTGCTAAATAAAGTCTTCTAAAGTATTTAAATTATTTAAATGCGTTTTGTGTCGAAAATATCCTCTCATTTTGTTTATGGTAAATAGAAGGGTATGCTTTAGACATTACATCATTGTTTTATAGATATGTACTTTTTGAAGACTTGGGCAAAGGTTGGTTAAACTAAATTGTTCTAACCACCATCCCCACATTTTAAAGTTACACTTTTTAACTGTTTAGTAAATTTTTTTATAATAAAAAAACTAATTGGTTCTCGTGTTACAGAACCAATTTTGTGTTTCTGTTTGTGATAAATAGATTTTCGAATGGCCGCCATGGATGGCAATAAGGAAGACATGAAGGATTTAGCTTCTTTTCGAACTTAACTAAAACAGATCTGCTTGTAAGACAGCTTACGATATTTCTATGTATTCCCGAGATTGGCAACTGCAGAACATATGCCTGCTGGTAAAACGTGTTACGTTGTATTATATTCATGCAGCCTATACTCTATAGATACGAAAATTTCGTCGATTATAATACTATTAAAAAACTTATTCTTTGTAATGCTGTTGTGACAATTGCTACAATTACAACTAAATCCTTATATGAATACTCGTACATCTTTAGAAACTTTCTCTCTGCGTTCCTGGAAAAAAATATATTCAAACACTATTTCGTAATCTCACCTATAACAGAATCGAGTGTCTGCCGATAAACATATTGCAATATATGCCGTAAAACCACTGAGCGGTACCTCTTATAGAACGCCACTTTGGAAAAGGGCTCAAATAAAGGTTTTATGGCATTTATTTATTCACATAGGATACGCCAGTGCTTCCGACAATAATAGTCGTATATCAAAAGTAACTTTTTGTGAATGGTTTCTGTTTTTCGAGAAAAGGATTTTACAAACTACAGATCACTAACTACACTCACACATGAAAGCTTTTGGAAAGCAAAATAAATATTTCTATGTTTTACTTGAGTTGGAAATCGCGAAGATGTGTTGGTTCTTTCCCTAGTCCAAATGGGCGGGTATACTGTCAAGTTTTATAAATGTGACAGTATAATGCAACGTCAAAGTGACGTAGTGATACAGCCTATCGCCAAATGTGTTATTTTCTTATTTCGTATAGGCCGAATTTTTAAAAGGTTAACAACTTTATGGTAGCACTAATTCTTCTATTTTAAAGGGCACACTTCGCTTTTATTTTTCTTTAATCATGTGTTCTAATTTTTTCCACCGTATGATTTGCTAGAGTCTCTAACTCAAAGAACTTCAGATTAAACTCACATATATATATATTTATATCACACAATGTATTTTACATATTTTACATTAACGATTTTTAATCCTTAAAGCTTTGCCGTAATTGTCAGTTTTTTTTTTAATATATACCAATGTGGTAAACTTTTAACGAAAAAATAAAGATATTAGCCAGTCAGGACACTGATGAATGTCTGCCCAGGAACGCATTGCAATAAATTAAGTTAATTACTTGTTTAGACTACGCGCCTGCTTTTCCGACGGTTAAGTCAATAAATCCTGTAATAGAAACTACTGGGTCATGACCACCACGATATAGTGAGCAATAGAAATTAAAACAATTTATTTTTTAATTTTCTGGCGACACTTTAACCACCGCGCAATTGTTCGCAAATAAATAAATAAAAATAAATCACTGTAAAGAAGGTGTTCGCTCAAGCAAGTGTCGGACTTGGCGTGGTCCCATAAACCAAATCACATCGCACACAAATGCGACACGTACTTCTGCAATGTTTTCGTACGCTATCGCCATGTCTATTTTGTGCTTCGCAGTAACCGTCTTTTCGCCAATACTCGCAAACGTCGTAATCGTCCACGCATCCTGCATGAGGTCAAAATTTATTAAATAATTTCGTTTAGCATATTGTTTCTAATTTGATCCTTTTTAAGCGTTATACAACACGCAAGGTCCATCTTAGCAAAGTAGGGTGAGAGCATCACTAGCTATGTTACTAATGCATTTTAAGCTTCTCCTCCCAAAATAACGCAGCGATAAATATTAACTTTAAAATCCAATCTAACTTACTTTCAGGGTCGGGTTCACAAGGAAGAGCGATTTCTTGCGTGGTTGTCTCAGTGGTGGTAGGAGGGGGTGTCGTTGTTACTGGGCACTGCTCACAAAGCCTGCACGATTTCCGACATAGATATCCCACTCGATTGCACCCATGTGTGGGCACCAGGTAAGCGCAGAAGTGATTCGTATCGAAGCAATTGTCTGAAAAAGTGTTTCAAATGAAAGTTATGTTGGTCAAAGTTAAATATCAAAGTATTTTTACAGGTACGTCGAACTTACTGGTACATCGAGGCGGACAAGGCCGACAAACGCGACATGACAACGGGCAAATGAGTTTAACTGACTGCATGTTGCACATTCCAACTAAAGTTGCTGTTCCACACATGGCAGGCTGGTTATCACGGCACGATTCTGTAGACAATAATTATTACATCACCTTGGAAATAGATATAAGCTACATAACACCACTAAAAGTGGTAACGGTTGACGTAATAATACTTGTAATCGAAAAGTTATCTTGTACTGACCGTTATTTTAAAACTATTAAAATTATCGTTAAGTCTAGTCCCATGTCTTATGTCATTAAATTACAAAAGTAAATGCCGTAGTCATAGTAAAACGAACAAAACTGTGTTTATTATAAGATATGATATTGTAAAAAGTTTAGTCTCACCACACGGGACTCTGTTGGGCTTCACTTCTTGCGTCCAAAGAACCAGAAGACTTATACACAAAACCACTTTGGAATTCATTTTCTTGAGCTTGTTAAATAATGAAATGCTAGTCTCCGAAGATATGATTATGAGCCAAGATCTCTTACTTATATACTGTTCACCGGGCGGCTGTTCTTCGTAAGTTCCTGCCTCTAGTCGGGGAATTCCCCTTGCGTGCAAGAAAATCCGTGTACGTCACTGGTTACGTGGTCAATTTATTTTCCAAGTATTCGCATGTTCGTGTATCAGATTTCAAATTTTAATTTTGATCAGGCGATATTATGTTTGTTTTAATTTCCGTTACAATAATTGTTTCTTTATTTTTAAAACCCGAAAACATGTTTTTGTTTGTTTCCCCATCACGTGTAATACTTTCTATCTGTCATGTATTTAGCAATTCTGCTTTAGAGACTTTTCCTGACTTAGTGCAAATATGGAAAAAAAATTCTTTTATTTATAAAACATTTTGTTCGGTATGTGTTTTATTAAAGATATGTTACATGACTTTGTGCGGGATTTATTTGGTCCTGGTGAGTTGTACATTTCTATAAATACAATCCTCTATTTGAAAGTACAACGATTAAACGCTGGATGATTAGAGATAGACCTGGAAAAGTTTGTAAAAAAGCAGTGTCGGCAATGGAACAAGTTAAAATTCAAATATGTTCAGCCGCCTCAACCAATGGCCCGCGGAGTGGATTTAGAACTGACGTTTCTCCCAAAGTACCTGTTTGATGAAATCGTTCGAAAAGTGTTTATAATACAATCAAACTTGTCACTGGAAATTTTATTTGCAGGAATCCTTATTCTTGAAATACGGTAATTTAGTGGTGTAATTAGTAAAACCCAGCTTAGATTTAACAGAGAAAAACAGAACCCCTGGTTCTTCAAACCCGGTCTGGATTTTAACCCATGGTTTTAAAAAAACGGAACACAAATTTAAAGTTCGGAGACTGTAGACAGTGTAATCTATCATTATTGCACAACGGCAGTGTAACTTCCCGACAAGGTGCTGGCTCCTAACACCTGTCTTAGTGAGAGGTTGCAGTATGCTTATAGACGGCGTCCTTTATTCAGACTTTGAAATAACGCGTCATTGTCCAAAACTTGTGAATTTATTCGAATTTGAATGATGGCGAAAACGAAAAGTCTTGAAATGACGGTTTTCTAAGGAAAAATATATGTACAATTTAATTATCACAAAAATTACTAGTTTGAGAAATAAAGCCAATATTTACCAAATTGTGGCTGAACAGGAGCCAAAGCACGTCATACACATCTTTACAATAACCGTTAATTCCAAAACTACTAAAACTACCAAAAGACCGATTACCTCACGATAATGCTCATGCGGTAAAAAACAAGCGTTTTATAGTTCGGTGAAATTGTGGGAAAAAAGGGAATACAATACCGATCTTATTCCCTAGTGACATAGATATAATATAAACAATAATTGCGACGATAAATCTTACACTCCCCCCCAAATTGCGAGATCGTACAATTGAGCAATTTACAATTTAATAGATTTACGTCGCGTGTTAAGATTCATTCAATGACCGGGCTAATGCCCGCAATCTCGTTGAGAACTGTAGCAGGGTCAACAGTCTCATTGCGCACGTCCGTAGCGGGTACTATGATACATAGTTTGTGTATCGGTCTCTTGAATTCGGTGTCACGTGCTTTGACTAGCACATTTCGAGCTACACCGTGGCTGTCCGGGTACACGGAGGTGATTCTTCCAATGGACCATTGTGATCGTGGTGTTGTGTTGTCCACCAGAAATACAACGTCTCCTATCTTCACGTTTTCTTTTCTTTTGTGCCATTTCTGGCGTGCGATGATAGTTCGGAGAGACACTCCCGACCATCTGGCCCAAATTCGGTTGGCTAGATGTAGAACGTAGCGCCAGCGGCGTCGAGCGTAACTTTGCCGTTCATTGGTCAAAGTTGGAGGCAGTTCACTTGACTGGTTCACCTTGAGCAGGTGGTTCGGTGCTAATGGCGTCTCGCCATCGATATCTAGGGTAACGGGAGTGAGAGGTCGACAATTCAATATTGCCTCGGACTCCAGCAGCAGGGTTGTCAGTTGATCATCGTTCAATGTCTTTTCACCTGAAATGGAAAGTAAAATCCGACGAACGGATCTAATCATTCTTTCCCAGGCTCCACCCATGTGTGAAGCGCAGGGAGGGTTGAAATTCCATTGAATTTCGCGTTGTAAAATAAATTCATTTATTTGATTTACACATAGTTTGTCCGGTTTGTGAGGGTTATTAACGGGTTGGTGCGGTAGGTACCAGATTCTGCGGTCGGTGACGATTTCGTCATATGGCACCTTCTCTGAATAGCACTTTGTCATCATGTTGTTCACTTGCTCGACAGCATACTTTTGTTTAATATTTGAGTTTTGCACAAGTCGCTTTGCTAAAACTTTAAGGCGCCCCATCGCCATGTCGCCATTGTCTGGGAGAATCTCATAATCGTGGCGTAATGGGAGGGGTAATTCATAATGAACAAACTTAACTGAACCCTTCATAAGGTCGTGTGCTCTTCGGTCTTTAATCGAGGTCAGGAACCGAGGAAAGCTGTCGTTGAGGTCATCGAGATCGTCGATCATTGGTTTGAGATCGCTTTCATCCTTTAAAAACATAACGCTGGCCTTACAATTGGAACGGCTTTTATCACCACAGGGGCCTAGAAGTGACCATCCTAGACGGGTTTTGACAGCGTCGGGACATCGACCATTTCCGCTTCTCATAGACTCGACACGTAAAACTCGGGGAACGTTCGCCCCGATTAGAAGCTTGACTGATCCATCTTCGATCTGTGGAATTTTCACACCTTGCAAATAATGGTGTCGCTGCAACGCCTGCGGATCAAGTAATACATTAGGATTCTTATATATCTTATCGACAGCAACGACGTCGGGAAGGTTATTCCAATCTTCACCCTTCACAGGCTGGGCAGAGAGTGCAAAGGACACTGTATCTAAAACACGAGATGATGTTAGGGTTTGCAACGTAATACAACGTGAATTACCAGCAGCATTTGGTGAACTTACGATCGACTCCTCACGGCGTGTTGTCGTGAAACTTTGATCGATAACTGCACAGCTATCAACCTCTTTGTCTGCGTAACGAACTTTACCGGGAACAACGTTTATATAAACCTTGGCCGTGTTGATACTGGTGCAGCATTCATCGATTTCAACAGCTGCGCTTATTTCGATACGCTCGGGCTTGTACACACGGGGCGGGGGTTCGTGTCTACGGCTTACCGGTACAGTATTTTGTACTTGTCGTGGCGACGTTAATTCTGCAACTGATTTCTTGTGCTGGCTTAAGTTGGAACGAGCGTCTGCAAGCGAAGGCCGTACTGTAGTGCGGTTGTTCGTTGTAGCTACGGCAACAACGTTGGGTTGTAATGTTGGTGAGGTCGAGTCTAGAGCCTCCAAGATTTCTTCATCTTTCCGAGCTTTAGAAACTGCCTTCGCGTATTCAAATTCTGGTTGTTTTTTGTTGGCGACACGCTCTGCTTCTATAGATTCGCGAGCTTTTCGATTGGCTTCTTTCGCTGCTACGCGTGTCCTTTCAGCAGCACGATCTGTTTGCTCCTTTGCACGCTTGCGTGTTTCGAACAACCTGTCCATAGCTTGCTTGTAGGCAAGTTCGGCGAGTTTCAACCTGATTTGGCTTTTTCGGCGTTCACTCCGGATAAAGTTTGCAGTAGAAATTGTGCTCGACGTACAGCGGTTAGTCCTTGCTAATTGTGATTCAGCTTTATTTAACCACTGACGCACATGCGTATCGAACTCACGTTTCTGACTCTTTAACTGAGTTCTTGATATGTAAACATCTTCAAGCGGTTGATCTTCTGGAAAATTTACACATAAGTCCATTAGCTCGTCAAATACGCGGTCGATTATTGGTATGAGCTTACGTAGTGACGTCCTACCTACTGGAGAAAGCATTAGCCTTTCGGCATCCACGTAAAGTTGTTTGAGACAATTTAAAGTCTTCGGAATCTTCATTTTGCGGCTTACAGCAAAAACGGAATTGAAAACGTTTAGGAACGGGAATCGTCAACGGGAATCGTCAACGGGAATCGGCAACGGGAATCGTCAACGGGAATCGGCAACGGGAATCGGCAACGGGAATCGTCAACGGGAATCGTCAACGGGAATCGACAACGGGAATCGGCAACGGGAATCGGCAACGGGAATCGTCAACGGAAATCGGCAACGGGAATCGTCAACGGGAATCGTCAACGGGAATCGTCAACGGGAATCGGCAACGGGAATCGTCAACGGGAATCGTCAACGGGAATCGTCAACGGGAATCGGCAACGGGAATCGGCAACGGGAATCGGCAACGGGAATCGGCAACGGGAATCGTCAACGGAAATCGGCAACGGGAATCGTCAACAGGAATCGGCAACGGGAATCGTCAACGGGAATCGGCAACGGGAATCGGCAACGGGAATCGGCAACGACGACGGATCGGCAACGGGAATCGGCAACGACGACGGATCGGCAACGGGAATCGGCGACGGGACGAGAACGACGACGAGACGGGAATGACGACTGGACGAGAACGACGACGGTAGTTCAAGGAATTTGAAAACGATGTAACTTCCCGACAAGGTGCTGGCTCCTAACACCTGTCTTAGTGAGAGGTTGCAGTATGCTTATAGACGGCGTCCTTTATTCAGACTTTGAAATAACGCGTCATTGTCCAAAACTTGTGAATTTATTCGAATTTGAATGATGGCGAAAACGAAAAGTCTTGAAATGACGGTTTTCTAAGGAAAAATATATGTACAATTTAATTATCACAAAAATTACTAGTTTGAGAAATAAAGCCAATATTTACCAAATTGTGGCTGAACAGGAGCCAAAGCACGTCATACACATCTTTCTAACCGTTAATTCCAAAACATACTACCAAAAGACCGATTACCTCACGATAATGCTCATGCGGTAAAAAACAAGCGTTTTATAGTTCGGTGAAATTGTGGGAAAAAAGGGAATACAATACCGATCTTATTCCCTAGTGACATAGATATAATATAAACAATAATTGCGACGATAAATCTTACAGGCAGGCAAGGTGACGTTGCTGCATAAAAAGTTCGCCGGAAGTAAAATTTAAACGCAATTGGAGTGCCGGAAATATTTTGATGACGTTTGCGGAAACGAGTTGTTCATTAGGACAGCAGATCGTGAGGTATTACCGTGAAACAAGCACATTAGTTATGTTTGAAAATATGTCAATTATTCGTAAAGCGGCATGTGGAAATTTGTTATACTACTCCCGCCATATCATTGACAACTGTACGCATTTTTTTACACTCAGGATTGGTAAGGCCGATTAACCTAATTTAAAAAAAAAATGTTTCATAGTAACCCCCACAGATACCCATAAACCACAAGAAATCGCTTCTACGGGCTTTTGAAGGGAGAATTGTTATTCTAAATGCTTAGATATATAATTAAAACTTTAATCGATCAGTTTTGTAACTCCTATCAAAATAAACAATCGAGTCGTGCCCCCTGAATTCTAACTAATAAGGCGAATTTCCCACTAAAATACGTAATTATCAGCGTCATTTCGTGGAAGAGGAAATGTGACACTTTCACGAGATGTCAATTAATAATTAAGCATATATCGAGGTTTAAGTGAATATGTGGATATATAACGGATTTTTTGTTATAACAGCTTTGTTACTTGTTAACAAAAATAAATAAAACCTGCAGCACAAGTGAAGATATAAAATAACAATTCGATGTGATGAATATCATTAAACAAAAATGCTTGCTGAGACTTAGAAGAAAAACAAAAGTTTGAAAAGACTAATTTTTAAAAAACTTATAACACATTTCGCCGAACCTCGATCCGTTCGAATTTTAATGAGATAAGGAATTCAATATATACCGTGTTATTAGCGAATATATATAGAATCCAAATATGATTCATAATTTTACGTTTTTTCCAAAATCCACGCCATAATTTTGTTCTAGCTAGAAGGTCAATAGTTGATCAGGTTATTACACAAACGTGTCAGGTTGCTACAAGTATTATTTTTTAATTGAGGTTCCAAATACGTAATCGTTTAAATAAAATCTTTTCAATAAAAAAAAAAGTTTCACTAAATAATAATTGAAATTTTGTATCGGTAAAATAGGCTCCCGTACAATACCAATTTTCATGATACACTTTATGACAGTGCTGGATTAACCCATAACCAAAATAAGTTTTTCGGGCATCGATAAAAGAAGGAGCACCTGAATTGCTTTTAGTGGTGTCGTTTGGGAAGGCACGCGTCCATCGCCTTAAATCACTGAAATAATGTGTTGTACAAAAATTGAAGAAACATCGCAATAACAACACACTGTAATAGCTCCGGTAACTCGTGAGATAAACAGAGTTCAGGTGTGATAACACCCCTTGCGTTTTCCCGTTTACAGGCATAAGAAATAACTAACATAATCATTAATTCCATAGTTCAGTGATCATAACACATGACAGATAACTAGCTATATATCGTCAGAATTCCACGTTCCCACGATTTACATTTAGTATAATAGATGGTAGATATCAAACGGCAATCATGACTTCGGTGCAACCGAATAAGCATAAACTAGGATTTTATTTAATTATACATTGTCTACTTTAACTAATTGTTTTCCAAACCTATGCACCAAGTGCCCAAAAACTTAAAAGATTTACTATATCAATACTATAGTATAGAGATTATCCGTTTAATTGTTATTATGATGTTTTTATGGGGAGCTAAAATATTGGAAATATTTCTCCTTACGCTTGACTACAGGTGATTACGCAATTGATTTGCATGAGTGATTCGATCAGCTGTTTGGATGACAACAAAAGCTACGACAAAGGATCAGCTGAGTTGATTCATGTTCCCAACACCAGTTTGCCATGGCACTTATGCATATGAATATAACTTTATTCGCCGTGCTGTGTTGAATTTATTTACAGCTGTACAAGCGTGGACAGCGAAGTGTAGGCATTTTAAATGGATTCCAAATCCTTAGTTGGATGTTAGTACAGTCGAGTAAGCTCTATATTTTGTTTTTGAATAGGCTATATTGCAATATATGGCAACTGCACATCAGAGATTTTTTCAATTGTTTGTTTCATACCTGGTGTATTAAAAATGCGTTTTGAGGTTGTTTTTTATAGTTTTTGGAACTAAAATTAACCAATTTATTTAAACTGAGTTAAATCCCTGTTGGAAAGTTCGTTTTCTCTGCGCCGGATTTTGCGCCATTTTTTTTAACCTATATTTTGCGCCACGCCAGCAGTACTAATTTGCGCCACCACAAACGAAGTTGCATCATTTTAATTAAAACTTTGAAATATAAAGCTTAAAGTATTAAAAATACTAACATAAATGAAAGAAAGTCCAATATGCCACGCCAGCATGATTTTTGGAGTTTTTTGCGCCAATACCCAAAAAAGGAGTTCGTGGGCCAAGCCACCAGTATGGAAAGTACGGCAGCTGCACACTCGAGTTTTTTTTCCCCTGCGTCTTTGCACACTTGGGTAATTTTACACACGCTCGCGAAATGGCAGTATAAACATCGTATAATTTCCGACAAACCTGTAAATCTACCTCTGAACCTCGGGTAATTCACTGTCAGTACGTTTTTTGTTACAAAGATAGATATGTTAGCTGATGGACAAGATAGATTTAGAATAGAATAATATGTTTGTTTAAGATTTTTACAAAATAGTAATAAAAAGGAGATTTTGTGCACACTTGAAGTGTGCACTCTTGGACGTTTGCACACTTAAATATTTGGCGTGTGCACACTCGAGATCTCGGCGAAAATTGACGTACTTTCCATACGGGCCAAGCCAGATATATCCGGCGCATCCTAGGGAGTTAGGTGACCTTTTTTTTCTAACTACACACTTACAGTAAACATGAATTTGCACATTAAAAATGTTTGTTGCATACCCAAGATTACGAATTGACATACTTTCCTTAGCTTACATATTGCACATTTTTTACATTTGTGTTATTTTTCAGATAAAGGCATTTTATAATCATTTAAATCTGTTTCATACTTCTAAGTAATGGCAACAACCAAAATGGCAAGTATTAATTACCAGTACTTTACGTTAAGAACGGAAATTCATTTAAGATATTTTTTGAAAGTAATGCATTTAACATACTCAATCTTAGATTCATGTTGTTGTTCAGTAGACTAACAAAATCCTATGTAACAACATATGTAGATGAGTAATTGTATTTCCCAATAGAGTTATGTTCTAATTACATACCCAAACTCAAAATAACAATGTATATTGTAATTAGTGCTAATTTCCTTGGATCCTAGGAAAACGGCACCAATGGACTGAATAGTTATGAAGGAAGTGAAAACTCCATTGGAGACGTTCAACATGGGGGGAAGCAGTATAAAAGAGGTCCCACAGCCAGGTTTATTCTGTTTTTACAATTTGCAGAGCTTTCTTAACATTGTGCTTTCTGGTGTATGGGTATGAAAAGGAATCATGACAGACAGGTGCATGGTTTAATCACAACCTTGCCACTTCTAGTGTACTGGTATTATAATAGTTTATTCCCATTCAATTTCCACTGGTATTCTGCTATTTCAAATATACAGTACATGGCAATATCAAACCAACTGTAGCTAAGTCATCTATCTGTTATAACTTGGGCTATATTGAGCACAGCACAGGAAACCAAACTTTAAGAACCCAGACAGACCTTGATGTCCTTAATTTTACAGGGTATTTGTGAACCGAAGTTTAAGCCTGGACAAGATCAAATTCTTCGGGTTTGACATGGACTACACGCTCGCTGTTTATAAATCTCCACAGTACGAGGAGCTGGGGTTCGAACTTGCAAGGGACAGGTATGGGGGGGTGTTGATGGGGTAAATCCAAAATTCAAATATAAAGTTATTGTAACACTCCAATTCATATGCCTGAAATCCATTTTGTTTTTTAACCAACTGCACTAATTGAGCTTTAAATTGGCTTAAATGCTGATTACCGGTGTCAATGTTAAATGGCGCTGACAGCGTCTTTCAACATGTCAAAGTTAAATAAGGGTTAGGGCTTAGGGATTAGGATTTAGAATAGTAGTTTTTGAGTAGGTGTTTGGACGTTTGCACAAAACAAATAAAAATAAGTGTTTACTGTTTAGTCCTTAACGTAATTTCCTGTCTAACAACTTAAAAGCAGTAAAATGATTTTGATTAAATTTGGTGAGCAGATAGTTTTTGGTGTGAAGATTACTTAATCATGTGTACGCAGTTTATAAGGTTGGTAGATTTGTAGTTGGTTTATACCTTAGGTTACTAAATATGAATTGGAAACTAATTTAAATAACACTCCCAAATTTCAGACTTATACATTGTGGATACCCTGAAGAATTGAAGCGATATATTTATGATCCCGGGTTTGTGCTCAGAGGGCTGATCTTTGATCGATTGCTTGGTCACATGCTCAAGGTCAGTGTTATCGGGGTATAGTTTTATGTGAATGCTGTTGTTGCATCAGTTGTTTTTAAATGGCGCATCACAAAAAAGGTATTAGAGTCAGTTCCGGTAACCTAAATTCTATAGTTCGACAATATTTTTTAAGTCTTTTTTTCTGAAATGTACATGTAATATGAGAATTGTAGAAAATTGGCCGAAATAACATTATAATTATAAAATACCCTTTTATTTATTTTTATTTTTTTGTTAAACTAATCTTCACTAAGCTGTTCCGAACTTAATATTTTACATGTTTATAATAATTTATGTTTTTTAATGTTTTTTTTTAAGGTGGCTTTAATGTTTTTAATCATAATTTACAATTTTTTTGATTATCAGTCCCGGGATGCCAAGTTAGATAAATTCCTTGTATTCTCACACTATTGAAAAACTTCATATACTGCAGTGTTCACATATATGTTAGACAACGTGGTTCAACGTCCGGCACTCCTTTGACAAACTCTATTTAGTGAGAATGTTTACAACCAACAAGTTAAATATTAATTAGTGTTTGCTGCAGTGCGTATTTGGACATTTTCTTGGTCATTAGATTCTACCAATGCATTACAATGCCAACTTTCCTTTCTTTTTAAATCCTGGTTTAAAAAATTGCTGCAATATCTTGTTTTAAAAATAACTGCATGTAGACATTCCTGTTATTGCAAAAAAATGCTGATATAGATTCAACCTTTGCACCTTGTGTATGCTTACGCAGGGACCGGTATGTACTACCATTGAACTAACATTATTTGAGCCAGTTACAACAACACATTCATATAACATGCAATGAAGACTTCATTAAAACCTGAGATATAGAATTACCAAGTTAAACATTCCAGGTTGACACATACGGAAATATCCTCGTATGCACACATGGGTTCAAGTTTCTAAAAACGTGAGTTGTCTTTTTCTTCATGTTTGAAGTCTTGTGTGATTTTATGATATACTATTACTAAAACTGTTACTGGTGACAATTATATAAGATCAATGGTCCATCGTGTAACCTGTTGTATAAATTATCAGAGCCAAAATGTCATTAAATTTCGGGCAGTAAGAATTAACTCCCATGTTTAAGCTCACACGTGTAACTTGAGTAAATATTTTCTGCAAGTACTGGAAATAAATCTTTTAGGATTTGTTTTTTATTCCCCTATACCCTAGTTGCATAGAAATCTTCCGCTATGAACGTTAATTGGTTTTTTATTTGCATAAGTAAATTCCTGTTCGCACAGTGAGTGTTTTTGGCCCTAAATATGGTGTTGATTTGATGATTACCTGAGTCTTGCCCACGGTAAAGTTCTTAACTCATGCATATAATCGAATTTCCAGAGTTATTACAATGTTTCGCTTTTGCCATGATTCTAATTTTTTAGAACTAACATTCTAAAATCCTGTTTACATTGAGTAAATGTTTATGTTCACACAAGTCTAGTTTGTAAGTTTACTTAACAAGCTGTTTTGTTGCCCAACAAGTACGTCGGGCTAGTTGTAACCAATTGTTTCTAATACATCTGACTGAATAGGTAATAGCTTTAAACTAGAGAAAGCAAATTCTTAATGCTAAACCTAACCTATGTCAATAAGCAAGTGGATGTTGTTACAAAAGCTGATTGGCTATGTGCATGTGGCACAATTAGTCTTGTATATTTTCATGAGTTTCGCACTGACATAAATTGATTAATGCCGGTACCCGTGTAAATATTAGCTTTCTACCCATATATAAAATACGCAAAGCCACGTGTTGTAATAGCTATGTCAAGTCAACTGTGTACATATAGTGTTTTATGATATCCTGGATATGCTCAGTATCGGTAGTTTTGCATTACTTTTCAGATTTTTATATGAGTAAATGCTCTTATATTAAAACACTTATACGGCCATTTTGAAAAAATGCTTGTATGTACAAGCACTATGAAATACTATATTCAAAGATTAAGGAGAAATTTGATTAACCATATAACTAACACCACAATACAGCTCGGAGGTGATACAAGATTACCCGAACAAATTCATCCAACTCGATGACACCAAAAGGTATTACATCTGCAACACTTTGTTCAATCTGCCCGAGATCTACCTGCAGGCTTGCGTTATAAACTATTTCTCCACCACCGATGGATATGTGAAGGTGGTTTTTGCTGTTTTTACTTAGTATTTGCTTGTTGCTGCTTTCTCTCTCTACCAGTGGTCATTGCATATAACCTGTATAAGTTGTGTTATCTTGTAGTTTGAAACTGGTGCAAACTTGTGGGTTGATAGGTTTGTTGGTTAAATACTGAAATAACCGAAATTATAAAGACCATTTAGAATAATCTTGTAACAATTCAGTCTCGAATAAAGTCATTGTTACCACAAAATTTTCTAATGTTTATCCATATGTTTTATGTTTAAAATTGTTTTATCAAACCAGCAGTCCGTCACCCGTTTAATGTATTCCCTACAACCCACAAATAACCTCATTAAATTGCAGAAAACTGAAGGAGTCCAAAGAGGCAACTTAATGATGTCATACGCCACTATACACACGGATATTCGTTCTGCGGTGGATTCCCTTCACTTCAATGTAAGTTACAACCTTTGTTCTGTCATAAAGGACTGATCTGCTTGATTAGGTTTTAATTTTTAATGGGCTCACTTAACCACCATTTCAGCCACACAAAGTGTTAATTTTCCATGACCAACCCTAAACTGACCAATTGCAGTAGATTGAAATCAATTTTATTATTAGTAAATTTGTAAGATATTTTCACTTATGTTAGTTGAAATTCAAGCAATTATCCTGTTTAGTATAAACACTGCTTGTACACCATCGGCCAGGGGTACACAATCAGGGTTTACTTTGCATTATTTTGGTGTACTGCGTTCTATTGCAACACAATGAACCGTTCTGCTGTTTTATCCAGCTCATGAAGTGCCAGTATAAATTGGAAGTTAGAGTGGAAAATTGTGCAATTCCACATTTATTTTGTCTTTAAACATCTGAGAGCATTTTTCAGTGTTGCACAAAACTACTTTTAAAATTACTTTGGGTTTACCATGATGCTGCAAACTTTTTATCTCCTTCAGTAAAAAAACCACTGCCACAGATTTTACTTCTTTGTTGTTTATGCGCCACATTAATTGCCACTTCCTTGTTATTTTTTGACTCACAATATTTACCACATCAAAATTTTCTGAATCATCAAGCAATGGTTACAATTGTGTGAAAATACAAAGATAACCATTGTTATTAAGAGTATGTTTCACGGTAAACGGCTCTGTTTGTGGTGATGTCATAATACCCATTGTCATATTGTAATGACATTTATCATAGTACCTTTTGTTATGTTATGCTGTCATCCGAATAACTATTGTTACAGGGTGAATTGAAGGACAAAACAGTGGAAAATCTCGATAAATATGTTGTGAAGGAACCCAAGTTGCCACTCCTGCTTGACAGAATGCGCGAACACGGGAAAGTTTTTCTCGTCACCAACAGTGATTTTAAATATACTAATGTAAGTGGGAGGATCTTGCTATGGGGTTATGTATTGGTGGATGCATTGAATACCTGGTGCATATTGCAACACCTAGTGGTGGAAACATTGACGACCTGGTGCTTAGTGCAACACCTAGTGGTGGAAATATTAAGTAAATGGTGCTTATTGCAACACCTAGTGGTGGAAGTCACCAGGTCCTACTGCAACCCAGTGGGGAGTATAATAAGCCAGTGTTGTGGTATTTAATGAGGTTTTGTCACTTTAATCGTTTTTTTTCTTTCTATAGAAAGTGATGACGTACTTATTTGACTTTCCCCATGGACCCCAGGTAACTATTTGTGTGTTTTGCAATGCTGTCATTTGCACCAATTAATCCCGTTTTGTTTGTCGTGCTGCTAACCATGGACACCACATCTACAGAATGGCAAGGTACTGAGATGTTTCATGCTTATTGCTATGTTGTAGACTACTTGTATTTGTTCACATATCAATGTTTTATAAGTACACAGCTATTTCATTGAGTATCACATTTCTAAAGACGTCGATTATATATATATATCTGTGCATAATTTATAAGCACACCAGCTGTTTTACGTTTTTAATTCCGCTCATCTAGTTATTTGTATGTTAACCTACCTTGGTAAGTATATTGCTGTATATATGTGTCACATTTCCTAGAATTTCATTCATGTATATTTGTACATATGGCAATCTCACTTAGAACTGTGTATTAGATTATGATAACTCATTAACTAACTCATTAAATTTTAACCGCTAAGTGAAAAAGCGTGTGTGACTGTCAAATGCTTGAGCCTTTTACTCTACTATATGTAACCATTGTTTACAAAAATGCCCAATTACAAAGATTAAAATAAGCATTAAGGACATTAAGGGCAAAAATTTAAAAACAAATTAATGAGAATTGGTTAAACAGTTTTAAAACGGATTTTTATTTCTAATACGTAAATCAATATCAGAGTCCAAGTAAAGCTCTGATAAGCACATCACCCATCTATCTGTGACACATTACTTGAGCCCCAAATATAAATATTTGTACAAAACCCAGCCGAACCAACCACACCGTCCATGGTCGAGCTACTTCGATGTGGTACTGGTTGAGGCGCGGAAACCAAAGTTCTTTGGAGAAGGAAGCGTCCTTCGGAAGGTGGACATGGTGAGTCATCGTTTATGATGTCATAGCTTTGATTTATGATGTCATCAATGTTATTTTAGCTTTATGTTGGTGCAATTTAAAAGCCTTTTCAAACTGTATTACACTATCGCTCTATGCACTAGTCATTTCTTCATCATGCTATCCCTTAGAAAGTCTTTAGAAGCCAACTCTTTGCATTATTCAACTTGTTGGAACTGTTTTAAATGATTTTTTTATATCCTGTTAAATGTATGGGGTTTATATACTTCAAATATATGGGAAGTTCGCATTAAATATTTCCACCACCCAGGAAACCGGTAAACTGCACATTGGACATTACACTGGTAGTTTGAAGAAAGGAGCTGTTTATTCTGGTGGATCATCTGATACCTTGTGTGACATGATGAATGCCAAGGGGAAGGAAATACTTTACATCGGTATGTTGACCTCTGCTAGGGTGGGACACCACACTTCTTTAACCTAACTGGTCTGGTGGTTATGGTCAGTGGTATTAACCAGGGGGTTCTGGGTTCGATTTTATCCCACCTACTGTTATACATGGTAGTGTTTCTGTGCAAGGGACCTAACAAGTATTTCCTTAATATATTTGATTCTTTATTTAATGATAACCGCAATGAAATGGCCTCAGGACAACCGTGGACATGAGGTAATCTCATGATTACTAGTGTTATAATGACTAGCGTTGATTATGCTTTCCATAAGTTAAGACAGTAACATGATAGTTAACTGCTTTGGTTTAAGGAAAAGTTAGTATATTTCATGACTTCAATTGAGTAGTTAGCTCACGATGCATAAGAATGGCAGGTGGTAAATATTGAACAGCCATGATAGTCTGTCATGTAATAAGCAATTCTTCTTCAAAGATGTTTTTACTAGTTTTAAATCAGAAGTAGATATTCTGGTAAAAGTATAGATTCGCATAAAGCACTTGGTAACAAAACTGTAAAATACATGAAAATAAACATTTCTATGCTCTATGCATGAATTCCGTGTAAGTGTTTAACCCGCAGGGGACCATATTTTCGGGGATATCTTGAAATCGAAGAAACGTCGCGGATGGAGAACTTTCCTCGTCGTGCCTGAGATGTCGCACGAACTTGCCATCTGGTTGGAGAAGAAAGATCTCTACCACCGATTGAACGAACTTGATGCGATGATCGGCGTCAAATACAGGTTGGTTCCGTGTTTGTATGTAGGTGTGTCAGCCTATGTCCACAGTCAATAGTTGATTCATTTTTATTCTCATTGTTGGGGGCATTTTTATTTTCATTTTTGGGAAGTCAGGTTTTCCGACCATTAAAGTAAGACATCCAATGCTCACAGTTGAGTTTTTGGAGCTAAAACATTTCGTATTTGTTATGTTTTATTTAAATTCTTGTGGGTGGGAAGCCAGGAATTTGCACAGACATCTAAATACACTGCAGGCTTACAGTTGAGTTGCTGGAGCTATAACATTTTATGTTATGTTTTATGTATATTTTTGTGGTTGGAAAGCCAGGAATTTGCACAGGTTACAGTTGAGTTGGTGGATCTACTTTAATGGTAGGAAACAGAACAATCGTGTCATCCGAATACCATGTTACTATGCAGCTCTATTTTTAGAATTTTAAACTTATGTGGTATTAGTACATAGATTCTATTCATGATGTCATAGTTAAGATTAATGCTGTAATATCATGTTGTAGCTTTCATTCCCAACGCGATGTAAATAATGTCATAATTTTGTGATGCCATAGCTTAGGCAATAATGAAAAAGGGCTTTTTTAGTAGCCTGAGTAAGGAATGCTTAAAAACCTACCAGTTTCAATGACTGCATATACCCTGAAGACTATTAAGCCAAAGGAATATATTTATTTGAATTCAGTACACCAGGATTAATGAACCAATATTTTTTCTGAATGTAGAGAAATATTTCCTCATCTGGGATATGGGGATGACACTTCATCCATGTACGTTTCACATAAGTGAGCCACAATTAATTAAAACTAATTACTTAACTACAATTCAAAATTTGTTGTCTAAGTGAATAATTAATCTTTGCACAAAATGCACAGAAACATTTTGGAACAATTAAAAAAAATAAAAGCTGCAAAAACTTACTAATTATTCCACACAATGCACTGAATTAATTAATGTTCTGATTATAAAACAATACAGCCAGAGAAATATGATTTAGCATAAAGCTCTGACATTTCCACAACTAGATGGTACAAGCAGTTAATGCATTTTCTAAAACGTCTCTCATGCAAAATCTAATATCAAAATCAAAATCGTGCACAAAATCCATTTACAATGAATGCATGCACTCTGTCAGCACACTCTTATTACACACAATTCTAATTTTTATTTTGTTGAGAAAAAAATGTGTGTTGTATACTACATTAGTAGTGTATCTGCTGATTGCATTTGTTTTCCTATCTTTTATACAAAGATAAGATATCTTTGTTATCGATTGGTTAAAAAAAGGGAGGAGCGAAACATTAAAACGAACATTTGTCCACATGCCTACAGTCAGCTTACCGAAGCTATTACAGCTAGTCACTCATCCAGCACATTTAAGAATTCTATCGAAGTACACAAACAACTTCAAAGCAAAAGTTATTCACATGGTCAATTTGTCCCTGATTATTCAATCAATGCATAAGTTGAATGTTTGTGCAGGCATCTGGACAGTGCATCGCGTGAGCGACCCAACATTCAATCGCTCCAGGAAAGCATTCGATCAGCAGTCCACGAGATGGACATGTCATTTGGTACGTTTGGAAGCCTCTTCAGGAGTGGATCTCGCCAGACTTTCTTTGCAAGTCAGGTCAGTTGAAATGGGATGAATACTTCAATTGAAACTTCGTGTTTTATTATGCTTGCCCACAGCTCTTGGTAGAATTTGTTTACGAAGTAATTGTTGTTAAAAGTAAATGAATTTCATTTTGTACTGTATTTTACAGATTAAAGGTGCACTTTTTATCCTGTTTTCTTAAAAAATTATCGTTTGCTTATAAACCAGTGCACCTAATACATGGATCACATGGTGCATAAAGCTTTATAGTTTATATTGCCTACACTCAAACCAGTGCCCGTACTGTTTTTATAAACAAACCATCGACTTACCATTGCATCTTATAGCCTGGTGCGCCTTGTATGAAAAACAATAAAATCATTGAGTTTGTAATGTAACCCAGGTGACAAGATATGCAGATTTGTACGCATCATCATTCATCAATCTACTCTACTATCCTTTCTGTTACTTCTTCAGAGCACCAGCTGTGTTGGTACGTATGGCTGTGGCTTGTTTCTATGACTGCACAGCTGGCTTGTCACTGTGTAACTGACACTTGCCACTCATATATTTGACACTTGCCACTCATATATTTGACACTTGCCACTCATATATTTGACACTTGCCACTCACAAAATTGCCACTTGCCACTTATATAATTGACACTTGCCAATCATATAATTAAGACTTGATACCTATATTATTGACACTTGCAACTTATATAATTGACACTTGCCACTCATTTATTTGCCACTTGCCACTCACACAATTGACACTTGACACCTATATATTTGACACTTGCCACTCATTTAATTGACACTTTCCACTCACATAATTGACACTTGACACCTATATATTTGACACTTGCCGCTCATATCATTGACACTTCACTCAAGTAATTGTTACTTGACACTCATTATTGACACTTGTCACTCTTATAATTGACACTTGCCACTTATATAATTGACACTTGCCAATCATATAATTGACTCTTGCCATTTATAAAATTGACACTTGTCACTGATATAATTGACACTTGCCAATCATATAATTGACTCTTGCCATTTATAAAATTGACATTTGTCACTTATATAATTGACACTTGCCACTTATATAATTGCCACTTGCCACTCATATATTTGACACTGGCTACTTATATAATTGACACTTGTCACTCATATAATTGACACTGGCCACTTATATAATTGACACTTGCCACTAACATAATTGACACTTGCCACTCATATAATTGACACTTGCCACTTATATAATTGACACTTGCCACTAACATAATTGACACTTGCTACTCCTATAATTGACACTTGACACTTGCCACTTATTTATAATTGACACTTGCCACTCCTATAATTGACACTTGCCACTCATATATTTAACACTGACCACTTATTTATAATTGACACTTGCCACTCATATATTTAACACTGACCACTTATTTATAATTGACACTTGCCACTCATATCATTGACACTTCACTCAAGTAATTGTTACTTGACACTCATTATTGACACTTGCCACTCATATAATTGACACTTGCCACTTATATAATTGACACTTGCCACTAACATAATTGACACTTGCTACTCCTATAATTGACACTTGACACTTGCCACTCATTTATAATTGACACTTGCCACTCCTATAATTGACACTTGCCACTCAAATAATTGACACTTGCCACTCATATATTTGACACTGACCACTTATATAATTGACACTTGCCACATATATAATTGATACTTGCCACTCGAGTAATTGTCACTTGACATTCATTATTGACACATACACTTGATTTTCAAATAATTGACACAATTATTCGTAGATGCCACATGAGTCCACAGTCGACCACGACAGCGAGTATGACATCACAGAGGAAAGCCCAATGGCCAGCCGCAACAATCATTCAATTTTATCAACCAAACTTGAAGAAATGCCGAGTCAGCAAATGTGCCGTTCCACTGAAATAACGCACACTCATGATGAAGATGACCAGTCAGACGATTAAAAGGTTTCACTTAAAAAATCTTTGAAAAAATGTAAAGTTTAAATTAGATCATATATATATATATATATATATATATATATTTGTGAGACTAGTGTATAAAAGAAGTTTTTAAATGAAAGGCTGCTGTATTAAGCACAATCAAGTAACTGGAGAACTCATTTTTTTGGCAGAAATATAGTTTTGTACTGCTGTTTCTTATTAACCTATGTTTAATTGCTTTATATATAAAGTGCAATTCTAACAATTATAGGTAGTTTTTGCTGTATATTACAATTTACTCGTAGTTTCCCTGTGTTATTCTTTTGCAAATCCATATTCCGATCCATTTCATTTACTTTGCAAAAATGTGCTCCTATATTCGCCAAAACGTTGTGTTTCAATTTGCTTTTCTTGGTTGTGCTCTTGTTTGAAGAAAGGCCAATTGCTACTTCCAGAATAAAAGAATTTCATAGAATATTTTGTTTCGATAAAATGTTTTCATTCTTATGATCTTGCTTCTTGAGCATTTGCAGTGGGATGGTGAATTAATATATATTTCCGTGGGTGGTAATTGTATAAAAAAACTAGGTCTCACAATGGACAAATGAATTTGTCATAATCTTGCAAGCGCTAGGTTGCTAGAGATTTTGCAATGATTAACTTTTTGATTAACCATTTGAATCCACTGGGAGCCCACGACCAGGCTATACAGGATTTCTGGTATCCTGAGTGCTTGACCCAGGACACAACTATGTTAAACGAAGGCAGTGACTGTTAAAACTAGGAATTTGTCTGGTAGCATTTACACAAGATTAGACAAATATTGAAATATTTTCACCATAACAATTGGTCGGGTGGTTTATCTCTTGCTGTAATACAAAATTTAATATACAATCTAAGCAACTCCTAACTAGTTTTTTGACTGAATAGCTAGGTGTTTTTCGAGCGTTGCGTTTAAATCAAAGGGTATTCGAAGAAAGTCAGTTTTGTGCTTGGCCAACGCACTAAGCGAACATTGCCTTAACTCGGTGGAATAAAGAATTCTACCTAAATTAAGAAAAGTTTCCATCACATACAAAATACTGCAATAGCTGTGATAATCCGACAGTGGATACAATGGATTCTGAATCCGACAGTGGATACAATGGAAGACCAGTGTGAGAATGCTGGTTAGGAAATTGCAAGGTACTCCGGTGATTGCCTGTTAATAGGACCAATTGTGTTTTCCCATTTATGGGAATAAATACAAACATCCTATTATAATGTATTGTCTCAAATGATTATCCTCAATCCTGTTTTTGAATCTTCCAGTTTTATGACAAAAACATGACTTCATGCTACACAATGGCTTCGATTAACTAGTTGCACAGCTAATATATTTCATATTAGGAGAATGATAATTAAATGCCAGGAAAAAAACCTGATGCACAATAACATTATTATTCAATGGGTAACTGTATAATGACATGCAGGTTGTGCTAATCTCAACAGCATTGTTATTGTCCTAAAAAAACAACCATCACCTTGACTTTATAACTTCAGAAAATATTTAGCAATTAAAAAGAATAATTAGTGGCATTAACATTACAATAAGTATTGTAGGTGGCCTACATTATACTTATTAGAATGTACACATAACATAGCTATTTTCTACATTTACAAACCAGTATTTAAAAACAAAATACAATTTTTAATAACATTGCTGTTGATGGCTGCAGTTGTTAAGAATCCTAGAGCTATTTAACACTGGGTTGAAAAATGCAGTATAGTTATTGCACTGGCCATTATCAGAATACCTTATGCCCAATATCAGGCATGTAATCTGGAAAGCTTTACTGGAGCTATTGTAGTGTTTTGTATTTGATAGGAAATTTTGATATTTTAATTGCCACCAGCCATTGACTGGTTTTGATCTAAAATCAGATTTTCAAGGCTCTATCTCATCACCATACCCCCATAATTTTTTTTTGCGTCTTAAAAGACAAAAACAACAGAAATGAAGTTTAATTCCAAACACTGAAAATTGCATGCTTTTAACTGAATGCAAAAGAAATTGTCTTTGGCTCTGATTTTAAATAATTTTAAAATGTTAAAATTGCAATATTTGATGTTTTAGGACAATAAAACAACTCAGTAAAAGAAATGCAGAAACATCAGATGCTTAAAGGTATGAACACAGAAAAATAGAATTGGGAAAAAATTTACGTCTCAAATTGTGATATTAATTTTCGTACTTCTGAAGATATTTCCTTGGATGCTTCATTGGCAGCAGCAACAGCTTTCTTATACGATCCTTTTTTGTTCTTTTGAAACCTTGGAAAATATGTTTTGATTTTGCAAATCATAATGACATTCTGAATTTGAATATAGACACCATGTGCCAAAAAACTAATCAACAGAATATCCAAAATCGCCAGTTTTACATTTTCAAAACTTGATCAAAATTCTTATTAAAAAACATTGAAACAAAATAATCAATATATTTGCCGTTTAATTTAATAACATTTTCAGTTTGTACCGGGTGGGCAAAGAAACTTGTGCCACTATCGAATTGATGATGGTTGTTTGATTAATACATTGAAACCTTTAGCTGAAAAGTCTTAGTAACATGGGCTATTACAACACAAACTTAAAAATATACAATGAATACAAGAGGGGTATTAGTGAATAATCATTCATTTTGCAGATGCTGATTGGCAGATCTGCAGAATGCATGATGATTTAGCCCTAGCTGTTTTTTGTGTGTAAAAACAACTATTTTCAAACATTGTGTATTAAACTTTATTACCTTTCCTTAAAGTGTTTGTGAAAAGACTGGACGCTACGAAGCGGGATGACTGACTTTGTCTTGCATTGAAACCAACCAACCTCTGCATGTTGTTGGAGAATTTTGCCGTCAATTTTTGTTGTTGTAAGTTTTGTAATTCGACTTGGCCACCATGGGTAGCCACGTAATTTACCCCATACAACGTCACCCTGAGTGAACACCCCATTTGGAGTTTTACAGCTTGTGACAGTTATACTGTGACTCTGTGGGTCTGACTGTGGTTCAGTGGGTGTGGATGAGTGTTTTGTCATTTTCCGTGGCTCTTTTACCTCTACTAAGTTCTTCGGGTGGTACATATCCACACTTGGAGGACAAAGTTGGTCCGTTTTCGGACCTGTACACTTTTGGCTTAATGGTTCTAGAAGAACTCTTAAATGGCAGTTTTTGTTATTATTGCTTCGTCTATTTAGCCTTTGGTGATTTGGTTTTGTTTCCACTTTATTTAAACGTTGTGTTTTGGCTCGTTTTAGAACTTTTAGAGCCCTGTCTTGTTTTGAGGTTGATTTTAATCTTGTGTCATTAGTTTCTTGTTTGACATCTTGGCTTTCTACCTTTACAGTTTTCACTGGCGAGTTGTGTAATCTGGAAGGTATTTCGAACACTTTACCTTGTCCACCTGGGGATTTAAATGTGATTTTTATCATTGGGCTTCGAGCCATTCTGTTATTTTGTGTTTGTGCTTTTCTGGGCATTAATGTTTTTAAAGGAGACTCCATTTTCTCTAACACAACATTTGATTTTACGTCACTATCATCACCAGATGTTGATGGGGTGTCGTCCTGAAACTTTAGCCGTTTGCTTTTCGAGTTTGAAGCCTCATTTTCCGTTGTGGGTTTCAGGCGACGTTTTGTTGCCATCGACGAACTTCCACTCTTCTCATCCTGCACCCCATGCACACATTCATCGCATTGACATTCTGAACTGTGGGAGAGAAACTTCCAGCCACGCTGTCGTTGTTGTTCGCGCCTTCCCGACTGAATTAAATTTAATTTAGCTTTGCGGCGCGATCTCCTTGCCCTACGGAAAATATTTCTCATGGGAGGTTGTGGGACGTCAAACTTGTATGATTTGCGAGTATGCAAGGGGGGCGGAAATGGGGTTTTGTGGTTGTACTTCTGAGTGTCGGTTCTTTGTGAATTTCGCGTTTCCAATTTCTCTTCATCTATCGTAGTGGGGTTGTCTTTGACACCATATGGGCCGCCACTGAAACAAAAGATTTTATCGAAATACAAAATGCAAATAACCTAATTTTAAGAAACAAATGGGTTAGTAAATGATCCTTGTTACATTAGGCTACAGGTTATATTTTACTAGCATGTGCATAAACTTTGTTTTAAAAATCAATATTGAAATACCTCTTTGTTGTGTCCATAAGTGCCCCCGTAAACCGCTTGTTTTGTAGAATAAGTGACACAATAAGACAATCTGGAATTAATTCTTCGATTGTTACAACAACATTATCTCCTTTCTTCAAGTTTTGCTTGGGTTTTTTCTTAAAAGGCATATTTAATCTAAACTATTAAACCAACCCTGTTTTAATGCAAAACTTACAGGCTTGTGTTAATGGGTTCAGTGTTAATGTCAATAAAGAAAATAAAAACAGTAACAGGTGTCTTTTAATGCTCTCTCCATCTTGGCAGTAAAGCTAATAATAAACTTGGAAAACTTTATAAACCTTTATATGAAGAAAACGCGTTCACAATTTTTTCATAACAAGCTATTACGTAAAAAACAAAGACTATCTTTTTATAATGGCAAATAAACCTTTTGGAATGTTTACTGCTTTCGCTTGTTCAATTTGCATTTAACTTAAAATTTGCACTTCTTACATCGTAACGCATAATTTAAAGAAACAATAGGGTCACCGTATTAACGTTTAAAAATGTTTAGAACTGCAAACATGAAAACTAGATCGTTCGTTGCCAAACACATCAGGAACTAAATAACGGTATGCTGTTCGCTTTATATTCCTTTAATAAGTATCATACCGTGTTTCGTGTTAAAAGAATCTAGACGACGGACATCTAACCTAATTTGACCATGATCATTATCTAGACAGATTTTTGATTTTGTTCGTGGCATATGTTATGACTAAGGCTGCGTTCGATAATCTGTATGTATTGCTAATTGATTCTTAACATATAATCACCTATCTTTTTGCCTTGTTTTCAATACAACGTGGAGCAGATTTCAAGTACTTTATTCGCATGGAACCATATATTTTTGACAGTGTGGAAAGTAATAAACAATGTTATAATCAAAAGCACTTAATGATTGGGAAAAACAACCAGCGTTTTCATTTTGTGTGCAAGCAGAAACAACATAAAAGATATGTAGAAAAACTGGTTTATCGTTTACTGATAAAAAGTAGCAGAAATCATTAGGAAAAATGTAATAACCCAAAAAAGTAACAATTTTGATAAAGCTGTAGTCCATGTAAAGGTTCGTAATTATACAAAAAATGGTTACATCTTAATACAACACATTTTGATCAAGCTTGGTTTTTTATGCAAAAAAGCACCTCACCAAAACAGATCTGATAATATTAAAAAGTTTCGGAATGTAAAATGAAGCAAAACTGGCATTTTAATTGGATCCACATGTGTTTTTCTGTTTGTCTTTACCAAAATGCAACAATGTGGTTCTATAACAGATGTCATTTTGGACATTATTTAAGCTTTTCTCAATTTTTTTGTAAGTGTGTGTAATATTATTTATAATAAAAATCTTGATATAAGTTTGTTACATTCCGAAACCTTCGAACACAAAAAGAACAATTTTGGTGGTTTAAACAGTTGCAAGTAGATTGCACATTACGTCGATAAGGCAAACATCTCAAAACGCCCTGGGCCCAATTTAAAATAAAGAATTAAAAAATAAACAAATTAAAGGCCTAATAAAAAGATTTTTTAGAACAGTTGACCCTTTTACTGTCAGGCCATATAGTACATTTAATTTTTTAGAGCAAATGACCATAACCAGTTGATCTTAACAAAACACATGCAAATTTATAATTTTAATCCTGTGACATGAGACATTGGTTGGAACAATAGGAAACATTGCTACTGTGAACATTATTATTGGCTTGAATTGTTAAAGTTGGAAAATTTTGTTTTATGTTTCTTAATGATTAATGAATAATATTATTCTAATATGTAAAATCAATATATTAACACCAACTTTTTGCTCATAATGTAATAAGCTTCTTTAAGAAAATGGGAAACTTTTTATAAAAAAAAAAACGTTTTACCACAGTGGTCACCAAGAAAGGGTCAACTGCTCATAGAAACCTAATAATATTGGCACTAAAAAACCCTTCCCAATATTGTTATGTCTTCTGATGTGTCGAGGTCTGGAATCTTGGTGAAACCGAGTTTTAAGTAGAGATCTTGGAAGTGCTTGGAGTTTGAATCTACGATCACATGAATGCCACTTGCATCTAAGGGAGGTTGGAAATGTGTTGGAGGATTATATGAGACAGGTTATCGTGTTTATACCACATGAAGGGGAAAGTTCAAACATGGAAATCTGATTGTGCTAACAGTAGAGTGACCACAGCTATTGTTAACACAGTAATGTATAACCCATTCAGCAACTACATTCAATGAAGAGTGCTTTTCCCATGGACAAAACTAACTTGTTTAAACTTTCATAACCATTCGGCTGAAAGCCTAACAGCACTAATGTAGAAGCAACTTGCAGGACAAAAGGGGAGTTAGGTATCATCATAAAGTTAAATCCCTTGTGTAGATACTGTTTACCCGATTCGTTTACTTGTGTAAAGAGCTTGGTCTGCAGGCAACCAAATGGCTGTGTGATCAAAATTTGTCACTGGCAAGACATATTTGGCGTTGGGCAAGGCAATTAGCAGACATCACCGGAAGCCAGCATTATCATGGGTTTTACAAAACTTAATGACAGTAGGGACAAGGGAAAACCGACGAAAGCTCATAAGATAACACCTCTAGCCTTTTCCCAATTCACAGGAAAAAAATATGAATATCTAATGCAACAATTTCATTAAATTTTCTATCCAATTTAACTAAGTTGTTAAATTTTCTATAAGTCTTACTGTGCGATTTCAATGCAGACAGCAGACAGACAGTCATACTCTTAGCTACGCTTGGATTAGCAGTCTGTGTTAAAGCAAGTGTCATCATGGCAGGATGGCTGGATGCAAGGAGGTCGGAGCCGTAACTGTATCGATCACCTGTGCTGTGCAAATCCACAATCATTTTCTGTGGGGGAGAGTTGGTGAACTACAAATCGCAGTTTCGAATCCAGGCCAGGGTTGTATATTGAAAATATATAGAAAATATTATGTCCATCATGAAAACATCATATCTAACAGAGAAACAATATATACACCATAGAAACACTCCATTAACCATAAAAACACAATAATTATAATGGAAACACTTTGCAAATTGTACATATTGCCCAATTTTCTTTAGACACACTATACCCAACATAGATACTATATCCACCATAGAAACACTATATCTGACATAGACACACTATATTAACAATAGAAACCTCAGCTTCGGTCATCTCATCCTCGGCTTCAGGTTTTGAATATTTCTCCCGCATCTCAGGAAGATAAGCGATCTCGTATTTCCTCCAGAAGTCCTTGGCGTTGTGGGTGGCCGCGAGGTAGCCACATACTCCCTCATTATCTTCCACCACGAAGCAATACTCCGGGCTCAGGGTTAACAGTGCTCCAATTAACCTGGATAATGAAATGGAGCAAGCTGAGACAAGCAAGCTGAACTATGAGCACTGTAACTTTAACTACTATGACATCAATAAGGAAATGGGGTAATTTTATCAATGTGTTTTGTTGTCTTGAGCAGTGTTTCTTGACCATCCACTTTCATTTCCCTGCCCACCGACAGAACAGACATATTTATACACTTTAATTGTTGGTTAGTTTTGCAGAAAGCAGGAGTCTGTTGAATGATGCATGAGCACCTTCGTGTTAAATGTATTTTTCGATACTTGCTTTAATTTCGCTTTGCCACTATTTACTTTCGATGTAAGTTACTTTTATTAATAACCACACTTTACCGGATCGCAGTATATATTAACTTTTCGTGGTATGCAACCATAAATATTAGAGAACCACTACTCTAAAGCAAAAATATTATGCTCTGTGTGTCTATGGTGGTGTTTGAGCTTGTGTATGGCCATAGAACGTATCCCCAAAAAGAAGATATCACAAACAAACCGATCTGCGGGAAGTTGTTTGAGATTCTCGAAGGAATGTGAGCTCTCCACCCCATCCTTCCATGTTGAGGAGCAGACGTCAAAGACGGAGGATTCATCGGATGGGAGGTACGGCCGCACTATGTAGGTGCTGGTTTGTGGGGTGTGGGGCAGTGCTTGGCAGAACAGATCGTACGAAGAACTTATTGGGAGTAACCTCTGTAAGTGCATATAATACTTACTGAGGTTATTTAAGTTTTACTGAGGTTTATTCTACCGCACACTGTTCAATCCCTGCAACTCGACAGTGGGCATGTGGTGAAAAGTTAACACATTGGTAAGTATGGAATGGTAACTATCTAGCTAATATTAGATTAAAAAGAACATGAAACAAGTTTCTAGGCTTTTAAGTGCTTTAATATATTGACTATAAGCACGAGATGCCTCGGGTAACCAAACTACTAACATACTACAATAGATCTTTGAAGATACAGCCTAGCATATAAATAAAAAAAAATGAAAACCCCCACCCACCTGGAATTCCCCAGATAAGCCTCCTCGGAATACCCAAGGCTCCGGATCCGGTCCCAACCAATTATAAGTATGTGGGGGTCCTGAGGGTGAAGATAGGGTTAAATCTGGTATAAGGTTAATTATATCAAGGGAGGGTATTGCTCGACTTTATATCATCACTGCTCAGCGATTTAGCGCTAATTCCTGATGTCGATGTCTTTACCCAAAAAGCGAAGTGCAAATTGCGTTATTATGTATCGTGGCTATACAGCATTAGGAATATCACATATTGACACAGCCCAAGTTTATTGTTAACCATTATGTCAAAACCTTCAAATCTATGTTGAATGACACAATACCAAAATGATTTTACTAAAGCCTTTAGATTTAACAAGGAAAGCTCCCTAAAAAGCTCCCAAGGAAAGCTCCCAGAAAACATGACATGAATAAATTTTCGTTCTATTTCACCACTTCACCTTTCGACAACGTAGTTGGCTGTGAAGGATTCTCTTTTGTTGGAGCATTTCGAACCAACCCTGGCTTCACCTCAACGTGGCCTGGTGGATGAGATTTGTCAACTTCATAACATGGAGTTTGAATCAGCAGTCAAAACCAAACAAGGTTTGGTGATACAGAGTGCAACAAATGAATGATCAGTTCATAGGTCAAAACACAGACAAATAACAAATAATAAAACATTTTTAAATGGTGAAGGTGAATACTGACTTTGTAGAGGAAATACTAGATTTAAAATTCGAAGTATTAAAACATTATAAATAATATGGTGGTTTGGCTTGTAACATACTCTCCCAATGTGTCAATGATTTCCACTTTTTTCTTTACAATACCACAATGTTACAATGTATTTTATTTGACATTTTTACAATGTGGAGAAGAAAAAAAAATTAATTAAAAAGAAATAGACAATAACTCCCTAATATTTTCTTTTAGTACCCAAGAACTCCATTACAGGCAGTCGACATCATAACTGGTTTGGTTTAATTTAAAAATCTATTTTAAACTATTTCCTACATACCAACCACAGAACAAACTGATAGGACAGCCACCAACTCACCCAGCCACTTCACATACGAACTTAACATCGTAACCATCCCCTTCAAATCCCACAGATATGGGAAGAGCTCATATAGCAAGGCACGGTTCGGACACGCACATATTCGGTTGAACACTGCGTTCACACCTTTGCATTGCCCCTCGAATAATAAGGCCTTTTCCGACCACTCCAACGCCTGGGGGTCAAGAGATGTCTTGTTAGAGATTAACTAATGTGGGTAAATAAACATGCTGAAAAGGTGGTAGTGATCATGGGTGGGACAGGTCCAACCCGTTAAGAGGGTTTTCCCAGCAAGTCAGACAAATTAGTTTAGGCTACATTTGGTGTTTATATAAAACACCCTAATAGCCATATGCTAAGTTGTAAAATTAGGTTTTAAAATTGATATTAATTTCTACTTTTGCGGGGTGACCAACCTTGTCCAAGTATTCCTCGGAGTTTTTATTCTTTGACTCCGAGAGCTTCACGGCTTTCTCTTTGAGCCACCGGAACTTCTGCACCATGGTTTTACCTGTGTGTCCATGTTCGTACGGCAAATAAAAACATTCCGTGAGAAGCAACAAGTCTTTGAAAGATATCGTCTGGTTTTCCAACTCTTCCGACTCCGTAGGATTGTAATCGTCCTCTGAGATTTTTTTCTCGGCTTTTTCCGCCGATTCATCGTTTTTCTTCTCATCAGTCCCACCCGGTGACGAACTCATCTCCTCGACATCGGTGACGGGAGCGCTACTGTTTGCGGTTGCCATGGAAACATCGCTATCCTCTCCATCGGTTTGCATGGCATCGAGGGGTTCACTCATTTCCTCTGTGTCCATCTGGATGGGTGTTTGAGTTAAATTACCACATGCTCCCAGTCGGGTTACCGGGCTATACGAGATCAAAATTAACTGTTAAGTCTATATTTAACCCATTAAAATCCACTAAGCTTAAGCATTAAGTGACATGCCTAATATTTATAACACTACCAAGTGATTGGTTTCATATCAACCACCTGCTGACTGGTGGTACGACGTGCCACAACGAAAATATAAAAACTCTTTTAGGGAATTTAAACATTGATTCCATACAGAATAAATTTATTTTTTTTAAATATAAATTCCATAATTTTGTTAAAAACTAAAAAATATCTTAAACCTGATCTGGTTTGGTTTTATTTGCGTCTCCCTCTGTCTGCATCTCCTCCGATTTGCTCTCGTTTTCCTCCATGTCAACATCCGGTTTCCCTGGCAACCGCTCCTCGCTCTCCAAATCCCTGGCTTTCTGCCCTCGTGTGGCGTATGTGACGGAGATTGCGGATTTCTTGGGCTCGGGAGGTTTTTCGAGCGTTCGTTCCAACAATTCTGAGTTTATAGTGGATTGCGCGAGGTTCAAATCTTCTTTGACGCTGACGACTGCTTTTGTTACTGCTTTCGTGGTGCATACAGCCGGGATGGGGGATTGGGATATTATTGAATGGTTTGGGAGCATTGGCATCGCTGGGGGCGTTCCACTACGTGGCACTACTTTGCGATTTGGATACTTTGATTGAGAGAAGATGGGCAACCATGCTGTTAACGCCTGCAAATACATCAAACATAATTAAAGTACAAGGCAACACAAATCATGTTAAATTCAAACCATAAACACACAATTCTGCACATGACAAGCAATTTTCGGACAATTTTAGAATTAAAGTGTTAAATGAGCTTATGTTGCCATAACACTGTTCATGGCAACAATAAGGCTGCTGTTTGGTTTAAAGTCCCTATTAAAGGCTAAAATGAATATATATTTTAATTTGGAGTAATATTTTTAGATTTACTGCAGCAAGACAAGTTTTCAGCCGAAATAAAATGTTATTAGAAATTATCCGTTGGGTAATTGGGTAAATAAGTTAAACTCTTGTTCAGATGGTGGCTGTATATATGACATGCTCAACTCTATTATATAAAATGATGGCCATATGCGCGGCTGAATGGGAAACAGGAAAACATAAGAAATAATGACTAGGCTCAATATTTCTAACACCACAGTCTTGACACATGGTGGTACTAAACTTTCAAATAATGCTATTTATTTAAGTGCTTTATGTAGCATAAAAAATCTCAATAAATAAACTTTTTTTCTTCAAAATGTGGAATCCGCACCTTTTTGTAAGCTACTTACATTCAACTTCCTCATTTATAAACATACATGTGCAGCACATATCAACAAGACTCACCTGTTGCAAGGCTGTGTCAGGATTGTATTCTCCGTGGTTGAAGTTGTGGATGGGGGGGAAGAACCTGCCATCGTACGACGAATAATCGCTGTCCGAGTCGCTGTCTGTTGCCCTTCCACTGCTTATACTATCGCTGTCTTTTGATTGGTCCACTGCCGGTGATTTTGTCGGGGTACTAGCACTCTCATTAGTTGCTGGAAAGTTAAGATAGGATAGGATGTGAGTGGAAAAACCAAGGTGGTTAACACACGGGAATCGTCAGATCACCTCGCACCCACCGTCGAGTAACCAGAGCTATTGCAGTGCGTTGTATGATTCACACGTTTCTTCAATTTGGTAGAACCCAACAATCCGCTAGGTTTAGGCAATGTCCTTAAAGTGCCTTGCCCAAGGACACTACTGACTAGCTAGAGACCAGTTTCGCACCTGCAACCTTTCGATTGAAAGGCGACGCACTAAACCGCCAGACTAACCGGTCAGACTAACCGGTCGGACTAAGTTTCAAATTTGCATGAAGTATTCAGCTCGTAGAGAGAGTTTCGCTCTAAAAAATCTTGTTGCTTTGAACGCTGTATATTCATGGGTCTCACATACACAAGCAGGTACATTAGACGACACACATAACTATCCATACATAATGCTACATACTTGGTTGGTTTGCCGTGCAAGGTTGACGGGATT
Source organism: Ciona savignyi (assembly GCA_000149265.1). Lineage (NCBI taxonomy): Eukaryota > Metazoa > Chordata > Ascidiacea > Phlebobranchia > Cionidae > Ciona > Ciona savignyi. The sequence goes on along the minus strand of CH003236.1, from coordinate 621,963 downwards.
TCCACCAGGTCGCCAACGAGTGCATAGCGATGTAATTTGCTTCAAACTCACAGTTGGGGTTGGTCATTACTCCGCCAAGGTGCGGAATCAAGTGCGTTGAACGACCTGTAGGCAGGAAAGGTCACACTAGCATATGAACAAGTCAGAAAAAAGATAAACTATATATTGTCAGTCCCTAACGTGGATAGATGTATTTTATTTATTAGTATTTAATATTTTATGGTGCTGGTGTTATAAAAATTTGTTGTTTACACATCTACAATTAAGTATACAAATGTGAACATAACATGACGTCGATAATTTGAATCACCTTTAAATGGGCCTAGAAAGACCCGTTTCGGGTCATAATCATTTGCATGAATGTTGTCCCAAATTACGACTTTTCGTTTCAATATCTTGTTAAGAATCTTAATCGACTCCAGAGATATGACATGGGATACCACCTTTGGACCTGTAGGGGAAATATGACATGATGTGTGTTACTTCAGGACATTGTATTTATAGGAACTAGGACAGATTAGTCTGAAATATAGGTAACGTGGGTAGACTGGTGGGTGGGTAAGCATTGAGGTCATGACATAACAAATTCCCGAATCCAATTTCAATTCTTTCTGTACAGTTGGGCCCTTGGTCAGGCACTTTGCAGTTGTAGCAAATGGTTTTATTTAAATCTTTCACTAACACACTGCAATAGCTCTACCAACAAAACTGTGGAAGGTAATTGTTACGTCTTTTCGCTTCATTTATAATATTACTCCCCAGTGTATTCGCATGTTAGAGTGATTTCAATGTAACAGTAATCTAACAATGACCAATATTATAACACCCAATTTTTATTCCACTACTGCGATTATTCCAACTGGAGATTTTTGATACCCCTCCCACCAACCACCCTAACTATCGTGTGCAAGTTTAGTTCTTTTTCACTTTTGAGAAGCTAGGCATATTCTCAAGAGGTTCAAGGGGTACAAATTTGATTGTTTTGTTTTTTTAATTGCACCCCTGACATCCCAAAATTGAACTCAAATTCTACTTAAATTAATTAAATACTAAAATTTATAAAAAAAACAAACACAATGACGCACATTAACATTAAACACTTAAAAAACAAGGTAAACAATAAGTTTTAATTAATGCATTGTTAGAAATTATTTCAATCTATTATATGACTAAAATAAATTTATGACCAACTATTTACACTGTAACAGGTTAGTAAGTGTACAGACATAGACTCTTAAAACCAACTTTATAATCACACCTTTCCTTATCTGCCAGGAAATAATGACATACCAACCACACACAGGCAAAACATTGGAAATCTTCAGCACAGCATTTTACAACCACCAGAGTAGCTTCTTGTAATCAAGTAATTTGATACTTTTGTTTTTCTATTCAAGCCACTACTTGCTACTACACACGAGACACGCCTAATCACAATTAAATAAATTTTTGTGGAGAAATCATGTTACCTGTCCACATGATAGAGATGTTTGGGTTCAATTTCTCGCCAATAGTTTTTAAATAAGGTGAGCCACCCACATCTGGTATGGCCATGTTGCTGCAGTATTCTGTTAATACATATTCGCTTTAAAGCTTCTGCTTAAAATATCTAAAATTTATTCCCAGTAGAAAGATGCAGAATTTGCCAACTTGCAACAGTAAATGCTGCCATATTTTCCCACGTTATTTAATAATTTATTCATCAAATGTCCTGTCACAAGCGATTGGGGATTGATCAGGTGCAATTTGTGGTAATTGGCTGGCAGCGTAATGAGGTCGCTAAGCTTAATAAAGATTTACACAGCTAATCGTGAACAGTGGTACAATGTATTAATAATTATGTAAAAAAACAATTCTGCAAAAGTCCCTTATTTTATTTTAACCAATAAACAATTGTGGAGCTGTGATCTGTGTCATCTAAATAGCCTGTGTAACTAAGCAAGTCTTACTAAAAATACATGAAACACTTTTTTCTGGGTGCAACATCAAATACAGCTAAGAAATATATTTTAAACTGTATAGCTGAGGTAGATAGAAGGTGGCATCAACACCTACCTGTTGGGCAGAAGAGAAAACGCGGATTATCCAGGACATCGTAGATGATGTTGGTTATCGAGGCTTGGGCGTTCGCTGAAGATTGGAACTTCTCAGAGTCCGATGCGCACAACACTGGATCGATGTCATCGAACAACAATGCGAATGCTTTGCAGCCCAGACCCTGGACCTGAGAAGTCGGGTTAAAAAATCGAATTTATTTTTTAACCTGAAAAAATGTGTAGTATCTAAAGATTTAAATTGTGCCCAATAATCTGAAGATTTTAATTCTTTTTAATAAATATTTCAAATAGAATTTAGTAAAACTCTGGTTTAATCTTTAATACAAAAACAGAAACTTACATTAAGAATAAATTGAGGAGATCGGTGATGTCTTTATTTAAAAATTCTAATTTTTCTAAATCCATAAATTTTAAAACTGGTATTTTGATTGGTTTTAAAACTAGAATTTAACAAAACAATAAAGTCTAAAGTAAACTTCTAAACAATAATTGTCTTTGACAATCGTGCTTACCTATATTTATTACACATTGTACAAGACTGAAAACCTACTTGCAACAGTTTGTTCTTGAGAAGTGTAACTTCAGCTTCTGATGCAAAGGAAATATCGAGTCCTGGGGAGATAGCGTAGACGAACAACACGTTGTGCGCCTCTGCTTCCTCGATCAACGTGCGAAGCAACGCTGGATTGTGGAACTGTTTACCAATGTGGGGCTATACATGCTGGAACTGTAGACCTTGCCATAGACACAACTTTTCATACTTATTTATATATGTATAAGCGTCAATTTCTGGGGTGGCATGTTACCCTTGTATTGTAAAAATATTCATATATGGTACATTTTAACACCAAAATGCCATCTATTTACAATACATTTAATATGTAAATCAAAATAAAAAAACCTGATTCATCATCAGAATACTTCTCCCTCCAAAACAAGCGATGTTTATAATCATCTTTCGGGGCATACAGGTACGTGTTTAAACCCATCACCGACATCCTGTGAAAAATGAAAATGTGTTTCTTTTTTTCCATGTACTATTTTTTTTATTTGTTGTCACTAACACTCCGACGGTACATTAATACATATGTATCTGCATTGTACAAATAAAATGTGGAATTTATCACACTTTATATATTTTAATTACTCGATAATGACTGTATAGGTACACGTTGACCTCGGCGAATTCTCTACAGGAATTAAGTTACGCGGTTAAAATAGTAAAATGGTTGATGATAGACCCTGATAAAGGATTTATTAGATTGAAGAACTTATTTTCGAAAATAATTAGGTACCGGTACCGGCAGTAACATTTTACTACCTTCGAAACAATTCAATTCTCTGTTCAGCGGTCCAAGGTCTCCCATAGAACCCCTCCACCACCCCACACATAAACACCAGCTCCTCTTCGCTCCCATTTTCAACACTCGATTTTGATGGAGACTCTTTCCTTGCCTTCGTTATCTTTTTGAGTTTGGATTTAATATTTCCCATTGCATCCTCTGTGTTTTGATCATCAGAAATCTCAGTCACATTCACAATCGAATCAGACATTTAGCTGCCAGTACACAAATATTAATTTATTTTGATATTAAATGATTTTCTAAGCTGGTAGTTAGTACAAGTTATCAATAATTAATAGTGTGAAGAATCATTCGTCATCGGTGTCTGTGAGATTCGGACGTATGGTAGCACAAGCTGACCGATTAGCTTGGTGGGTTAGTATGTCGCCTCCCAACCCTAAGGTTGCAGATTCGAAACTGGTCACTAGCTACTCAGTTGTGTCCTTGGGCAAGACTCTTAACGGAAATAGGTCCAACAACCCACCGGTGGGCACTAGTTAATCTCAACTTCCTTAGTTTTCTCATTCACGGCCACGAGGATAAACATAAATATCATATGATATGGTGTTAACACCGCTTGAATTTTCCCGTTTTGGAAGAATAACATAAATATCCCATCCACACAATACTCTAAGCTAAACGACAGAACAGCAAGACTGTCATTTGTATGCCATCACCAAATTGTTCAATAGCAAACAATGCCTAAAGCTTAGGCTAATAAATATAAAGTTTGTGACATAGCCCAGTTTTTAGGTTCTAAAATTAATACAGGGATTATGGGCATCTATAAAAAACGATACACCATACCTTATGTATAAGTTAGCTATATATAGACATTACTCTAAAAACTAATAGTGACTTGTTGGTGGCGAAGTAATACGACTATTTTATGCGCCATTGTTATCAGTACGCATTTGTTTTTCCTGTAATAAATTAGAAAGATTACGACCCCTGTTGCACTTGTGGGACACTTTAAACCAACTTACTGATGTAGGTTACAGAAGATTTTTATTCGTAAAGAGCAATTCTTTCTTCTAAATTTTAGGTTTACAAATGTAATGTTATTTATTACATAATTTATGTAATGTTATATAGGAATATAAACATGAATATCCTATTCCTATATCCTTATTCCAATAAGAAATAGAAAATTAAACAGAAATTTAAAGATTAAAACTGCGTCGAAACGTTATGAAATGAAATTTTGCGTTTAATGTTAAAATACTTCGCTACTAATCTACTTTTACATTTCCATTGCTTCTAATTGTAAAGTATTAAATTGCACAAGTATTAGATTTTCTATTTGTTAAATTATAATATTTATCCGTCAAATTTCCAATGTCTGTTTACCGCTAGTGTCGTTGGCTTTCCACGAGATGGCATTAGCTATGACTGAGCTTATATTTTATCTGCCAACAAATGAAAACAACGCTGCTCTTCTTCTGATACATTGTTACCATTCTGATGTAATTGGTTTCCAAATTTCTAATTAAATATATATTTCAATGACAGGGAAAAAACGGATAAAAACAAACACCATTCCAAAATATTGAGCCACGGACCATATTTCTTACCTTTGAAATAGAATAAATAGCAAATATACCGAATGAATTAGTAGAAATAAAGATACCCTAAAAGTTCCGCGTGTTTTTCTTCACACCAATCGTACAAAGTAGATAAACTATTCTTGTAATAGTAACAAAATAGAAATTTTAGGCATATAATCCAATTTAATACTGCCAAACTAAATGCTGTTGCCTTTGTCAACTACAATGCCATACCAGACACAACGTGCTGCTTAACAACACATATTACAAAGAATTTATTGAAAGATTTCTTTGTGTTGGCAGTTTGGTAAGCTAAGGTGAGCTTTTCTATTATTTATGTCACAAAATGTAAGCACAATGGTAAACAAAGATAAAAATGGCAAAGATAAACAAAGGAGTTAATATCAGGGGGGAAATAAAGATTTGGATGAACATTAAGAATTGGGGAAAATATCTAGAATGGGGAGAATATCTAGAATAGGGTGTATATCAAGAATGGGGTAACATCAAGAATGGGGAGAATATCTAGAATAGGGTGTATATCAAGAATGGGGTAACATCAAGAATGGGGAGAATATCTAGAATGGGGTGTATATCAAGAATGGGGTAACATCAAGAATGGGGAGAATATCTAGAATGGGGTGTATATCAAGAATGGGGTAACATCAAAAATGGGGAGAATATCTAGAATGGGGTGTATATCAAGAATGGGGTAACATCAAGAATGGGGAGAATATCTAGAATGGGGTGTATATCAAGAATGGGGAGAATATCTAGAATGGGGTGAGTATCAAGAATAGGGAAAATATTAAAAAATGGGTGAATACCAAGAAAAAAGTAAAAAATAAAGAATGGGGTAGAATATTTATCCACTTAATTCAATTCTTTCTCCTTTTCAGCTTCATTGAGCAAGACAGCGAATGCATCAGCGATCTTTTTCTGCATTTCCTTCGACATCTCGCTTGTCTGGTGAAAGGAGATTATGAGGAAACAGGTTAATACAACACGATAAAAGAAATACAGGTTACTGCTTTTCACAAATTCAAAAACACAGTAGTTTTATTTATTTTTTATGTCGTTTGCCTTCTTTATTTGCCTAATCCATTTGATATTTCTTTTATGACACAGTCAGCTTTACCGCATTAGACAGACAGCCTTACTGCATGCACACCGTCAACCTACACCGTAAGCGGAAAATTCACAGTTTTAACACACTAGGTCAAATATGAACCAGAAAGAAAATTACAGCGAGTCTTAAAGGGCTTCCAGCGCTAGATATAAACTGAAGCTGGCAATCTGCAGCATCTTTCCGGCTCATCAGTCGTTTCGCTGTACTTGTCACATTCCTGTGTAAAATAGAGATATTATACAAGAAACTTTACCTTTACTATGACAACCTTTGGGGCAATCGTTGAGTTTTTTTTACCAGCAAAATGGGAAAATAATATTACGTTTGGTAAAGCACATATCAAGACTGAGTAACTACGTTAGTATGACCAATTTTCTGTTTACGCTAAACCAAACACTGCATACAACCCTTATTGTGGGGGTTTTACTAAAATGCTAATTGTTTATCAGAAATTGAAAATGTTTTGAAAAGTTGCATCTCGACAAAGGAATCCACCCATCGTTGGATGGTTAGTATGTTGCACTTGACTTGAAACATCATGGAATCAAAACTAGTAGTGGGTGTAGTTACTCAGCAAAGTATTCAGAAAACATTGCCTGAACTCAGTGGATATATGGATTAACTAAAACAGTAGTAACATGTTATTCATATACACACTGCATTGGTCCATTAACCCGACAGTGATAGGAAAATCATAATGCTCAGAATACATTTTCCCATTAATAGGGATAAAACAGGACTATCCTAATAATATAAATATAAACTTACATTGTTCTAGCTCCAACAACAGGGGTGCCGTCCACAAAACAAATCGGCCCAGATGCTGTAAATAATAAACAAATTTTAAAAAATAACGGACTTCAGTAGCGTGCTACCATTAACTCACACCTACTATATACTTTGACGGTAGAGTCCGCCGTATTCGTTAAAATAAAATCCTTTTTTTTAATTACGTGTTTTAACTTGGGGCAAAAAATGAATAAACTAGTTTTAATTTAAAATAAACCTCTCAAAATGAGTATTTCACCAAGATATTGGTCCTTTACAACCCTGGCAAAACAACAAGTTTCTGTATATACTATGTATAAAGATGCATGTTGACTGCTGGTATGTTTAAGTCATGTTTGAACAATAGTTTAGTTGGATTTATTTGTTCCCTCCTTGGTTAAAACAAGTCAATAAATAAAGTAATAATTGGAGATGCAATGCAGACATGGTTGATATCCACTTGATATAACAAAATCTAGCCATAAATAAATAGTATTGATATTTTAAACAAATCAAACTGGTAACCAACCATTAGCGGACGGGTGTGGGGTGGCCAGGAGATCAACACTCGTTTCCTCCATTGGTTCACCCTGATATTACAAACATTAATGGCAAATTAAGCGAAGTCAGTCGATTGCATATACTGCCTGGTTTATTAAGAGTATTGAGATTGATAATTTATTTTGGACCACCAATTACCTTCACAAATAGTCATGCAAGTAAGAATATTATATACAAATCAAAAACAAGAGCAATTAAATAAAATCTGTGTTTTATATTAAGGGATGTAAAGTTGTAGTTTAAAAGATACATATCAATCGAAAATTGTAAAATAGGAAAATCATGTTTATCTCCGTGAATGACAAAACACAACATGTATTATCACACTGGCAATCGTCACATTACCTCACGTTCACTATCGGGTAACCAGAGCCATTGCAATGTGCTGTGTATGATTAAAATGTTTCTTCAATTTTTGTAGAATCAAATAAACCACTGGGTCCTGGCAATGTCCACTAAAAGTTTTGTCCAATGCCATAACTGACAAGTTAGTGACCAGTTTTAACCCTACAACCACTCGGCTGAAAGGCGACGCACTAACCAACCAAGCTATTCAGTCGGGTAACTTTCATAACAAAAACAATTTAAATACCTGAGCTTTCGAAGCAGAAAGGAATTTTTGGAGATATTCTCTCACAGTCATTTCCTTCACATGTTTGGGCAAGCTCATTAAAGTCATGTTCAGTTCTTTTTTCATATTATCTACAATAGATTGTGCAGCTCTCCGCATTGCTTCTATTTGCATTTCCACTGGAAAAAGTAAAAATTCAATTGGTAGTTACCTTGTTCTGGAACAATTAAAAAATCTTACCTTCTGCATCGTGATGCTGAATTATTTCGTCTATTTTCATTTGCTTCATATTCACTAAATTTTCATCTTTAACCTGTTTCTTTACAACTTTTCTTTTACGTGCCATTTTAATCAAAGCCTATCGCTGGACTGGATCAAACAAAGTACAGGTCAGTCTAATATATAATAAACCAGGTATTATGTGTTAAGTATTCTGACGATGGCCCGAGCGTTAACGCCTCTTGTGTTTTCCCATTTTCGGGTAAAAACATGAATATCATACCTCCTAACACAGGGATGTCCAACCTTTTATTGTAATGGGCCGCATTGTCACTTAAAATAATTCAATGGGCCGCAGAACCTATTAAATTTCAATAAAAATGGCAAGGTTCGAATAAATGGTTTTGAGATGATTTGCGAAATGCGCGGATAAGGAACGCTCGAAAAAAAATTTGGTTATGATAATTGCCTTAAACTACCAGAAAGATATTTATTTCATAAAGCAGACAGTACCGTTATTTAGTAGTACAGTAATGATAAATTGCAATAAACGTAAATTTAAAAGGGGTGTGTCGCATCTCGCCAATCATAAATAAAGGAATCGAGGTATATTAACGCATAATGGCCATTATTGCCTTGTGATAGCAATGCTTATTATGCGTCAATAATGTAAAGTAAAGCCAAGGTAAATAAATAATGTTATGTTGAAGGCAAACAATGTTATATTAACGTGTTGAGGATTTATTATTAAAAGTGCGTGAAATCAGTACCGGTAATATATATTTTCGCGAGTTTGTTAAATATTGTAATTCGCAAACTTTAGAAAACGTTTCGCGAATAGCGATCCCTTAATTCCAACCCTGAATGGGTACATAAAGAAACAATTAAAAGCCATTAATTTCATCTTTGAAAAAAGGAACAAATAACACACATATAGAAAGAAACAAAAACTTATTTCTGTAATAGGCCTACAAAGTCAATGAGATAAGTGTTTGTCGTCCGTCGGTTTCTTTCTGCAGTTTTGATGTTTACTGCGTCCCTAAAAGCTAACTGATACGTTTGAATTAGGCCAAGATTTAAAGTTCGAAATACTACTTAGAGTAAAAATGACCAGCGGGCCGCACACAAATCTCAGGTGGGCCGCAGTGCGGCCCGCGGGCCGCAGGTTGGACATCCCTGTCCTAACATAACAAACTGCTTGAAGCACTTATCGTGCACTCTGCAGCAACGATAACTCAGAATGTTCTTTTGCAGATTGTATTTTGACGCGCTGCTTTATTAGTTTGCAAGCAAGTTTTGATTTGAAATGTAATGCAGTTTTCGCGCTGTTATTTTGATAATTAGGACAATTGTGTCAAATCTAAAATAGATACGACCCGGTCCTCTATGCTTACTACCAGTGTTTTTATATCAAAGGTTGTTGCTATTCTGTGCCAACATCTATGAGAAGTTGTGCTGTGGTGTATAAGATTAAGTACCTACCAAGCAACCCAGTTTGTATTTCCCGCCAACGTATGTGTTTTTGGTTATTGATAAAAATATATTATCTCTCATATTTGCAATTAAAAAGTTTAGTGCAAGTCAAAATTGCTATTTACGCTGCACACAAGGGCGAATAAGTACGTCACCGCCACGATATTTTTTGTTTTTATATTGTGAATTCTGATACATTAAGATTGGATAGGATACTAATATTTGTTTATTCTCGTGAATGAAAAAATGGGGCGTTAATACACGGGCAATTGTGAGATTACCTCGCGCCCACTGTCGGGTTAATGTAGCTATTGCAGTGTGTTATGTGCGATCCACACCTTCCTTCAACTTGGTGGAACCCATCATTCCACTGGATCCGGTAATGCCAGCTTAGTACCGTGTCCAATGATGAAACTTACTAGCTAGCGATCAGTTTCGTATCTGCCACCATTCGGCTGAACTGCGACACAACAACATCCAAGCTAATAGGGATGTACCATATATTTCGAATCATATTCTAGGATGTTTTACCATATACAGTGAAATCCCGCTTTCCTGACCACCTATGGGACCGTCATCAAACGGTCGCATTAGCGGGGTGGTCGTGTTAGTGAATTTTGATTTGGAGTTATTTGGACGTGGCCGCTAATTAAAAAATTACACTAATAAGCCTGGAAGAAAAGTGTGTGGTAAAGCGACCTGCGCGACCCCATTTATTAAATGAGATAAGGTGATGTCCGCTAATTGCCTTGCCCTATAGGCCACAACCAATTAGCCCGCGTCTAACCCCCAGACCGCAAACGGTCTTACCGGTTGAGTTTCCTAGCCGGATTTAATACAGCGATTAGTCGGGATAAAGTAAAACGTTGGCCAGCTTGTGCGACGAGCATTTACCGTTCCTTATAAATAAGGTTCCAATTATAAAAGCACAAATGTAATACTGGTGTTACAATTGCTGAAATTAGCATTGTCACTACTAGTCAAAGGCCTGCATAGGCAATTATTTTTCGCGGTTTCAGAACTGAATTAGCGTGTTATTAAAGTTGTTTGCTTGTCGCATTTTTACATTATCATTCATTTTATGACTTAGGGAACTTATGCATATACTAAATAATGTCGAGTGTACAAATATAAAAGGGACTGGGAAAACACTATGGAGCTTTAATAAACTAGTAGGGCCATATACCACTGGGAGTTATATAATCAATAAATTATTTTATGCATTTTAATGTTTTACTTTAGTCCTGATGCAGGGTTAACTACATATGCACATTATTCACTAACTTATTCAATCCACTCTTTATTCGCTCCTCCAGAAAGCTATCTCATAATTATAAAAATACGGCACTCTTGCCTATAAGAAGGTATAAGTTTACAACTTTAACTTAAATTATTTCACTGTTGGTTTATGGTTAGTGGTGTACCTGTAACAATTACCAGTGGAATTATATTTTTTAATGTTGATCTCACGTTGGTTAGGCCCACCCTCCTAAAATCGACTTCCCATTTCACGGTTTGCCTTACATGGAGTAAGGCTTTAGTGTAGTAATTTTAAATTATTAAACGTTTTTAATTGCAATTTAAATGAATAATGATTAGGTTTGACAACTGACGACCTCTAAAATATTTTCATTTTATAATCAACGACTGTCACTTTGCAATATTTTTTCCACTTGTTAAATGTAATTAATATTATATTATTTGCATCAGAGGAACAAAAATCAAACTATACAAAATACAGATTAAATCGTAATATTATACAAGACATATAAAGAACTAAATATTCATAATCATCTTGAATCGAAAAATATTTTAAGACGGACACAAGACCACGAAGAAGTTTTAGGATAAATCTCGAAATGCAACATATTTTCAATCGATCGATGACGTTTGGAACAACAGCCATTCGGGACATGACGTCAAAAATCGATTGAATGGTTTGCCATTTCTGAAAACTGCAGTAGGCTACGGTCAATGAAACTTATGTAGGTCCTACATGTTGTGGAAAAAGTCATTGGACGTTGCCTCAACCAATTTGGTAAATGTGTTAAACAAAAACTGAAGCAACAGCTCCAATAGTAATCTGACCATAATAATCATTGCTATAACTCACTCGAAGTTTTTTCACGCCGGCGTAAAGTCGAAAACTACTAAAGTAAGCATCAGTCTGCAGAGGAATTTCTGGAAGCCTATATGTGTACACAACACCGATTTTATAACTGTCGTTAAGCCTATGCAGCATATCATTGTTTGCTGACTTTCGTTTTAAATGCAATTTTCAAGGGACTAATATTTCCTCTCCCAAACAATTAAATCTTAAAAGTCGCACACATATAGCAGATATCGACAAAATCACCAAGAGTATATCTAATGTTAAATATGTGGTTGGCCTATCCTAGTTATTTGATTGTATTTTTATGTCACATTCCTGTGCAATCACACTGCGTGGTTTATATTTGGTCTCGTGGACGTGAATTGTACAGAACGCTCCTTTTCCTATTGAGATCGTCATAGAAATAAAATATAAACAACTGTGAAACGTCTTGTGATTTCTGTAGTCTCGATCAGACGTTATTCGCTTTAGAAGAAAGAAGGCGGTTTATGACGTAATAAGCGAAAGCGATTTTACGAATTTAAAGGAATGTTTGCGTAGATGTAGTTGCACCAGCGTCGTGGTTAGCGTATTTGTTTTAGGATAGCATATTCATGTTTATCCACGTTTTTGTATATTATAAACTAGGTACTTTAGTTCAGGGGGTTATTGCAATGTTGTGGAATTACTAGTACCGTAACTGACAAACCATTCAACCCCCATTTCACTGCGTTATAACTGGATTGTTTCGTCTGCTTAAGAGACTACCGTGTAAGACAGGCATATAGGGTATGGACTACAAACCAAATACTTTGGGCCTAATTGGTAAAAAGAGCCTTCAAAATATGTTCGTATTTTAATGGCTGTTTGTTTTGCTGTCTTGTGTTTAAATTATTATTTTTAAGTTAATAACTTTTTATGCAATATGGAAATTTATCACAGTGACTACACATTTTATAACAGTTTAGTTATGAGATGATGACGACATTTAATAGTTTTAAACAGTTCAATTCTACAGGGTAACTTTGTAGTTTTAAAATGTGTGGGTGTGGAAGCTCTACGGTTAATACTCATTCGGGTAATAGTTGCGTTGGTTGAATGTTAATGTTTACAATTAACTTAGCTGAAGCTATAATACAATGCAATATATACAACTTCTTGTTAGCATTCCAGTTTCATTGGTGACACTTGCCAGAGATTAAATCAAAAGTTTGTGAATTTAGCAGTCATTGTCAATGTGTATTTTAAAATTAACCATATGGTATTAGCGAATGAACCTGGTCAAGACTCTAACAAACATTGCTTGATCCAGTGGTGTCAAGATAATATTCTATCGGGATAAAACCAGTGTTAATGATCTCACCACACCCTGTGTATCCCCCCCACGGGTAGTATCAGGGGACTCACTTGTTTGGTGTGAAGTATTGTTTACCAACAGTCCGGGGTTGCAATTTGTATCGCTATTGTATAACAATTTAGTATATATTAGTCAGCATCGCTCTGTTGCAAAGGGCACATCTGAAACAAACTTTTGTTTAACTTATTTGGCAGTTTCAAAAATAAGCTTAAATCATACCATGTATACCAATAGTGTGGATACGTGAAAAGTGTGTTTAATTGTACATTTGGCCAATTACCTTAATCGGAAATTGTGTCGGTGGTTTATTGGCAGCCATAAAGTTGTGTGGTCAAAGCCAGCCACTGACAGGCTCCATGAGCAATGCACTTTGTAGACATTGTCCCAACTAAGTGTATTATTGGCTGTGGGTTTAAAAGGAACGTCTTCAGTATTTACGACACATTGCAACATTTTTAATAAGCCGACAATATGCCAGAGGTAATCTGATAATGTATGCTAATTCTTCTAATTACCCCGATCCAGTGGTATTTGATAGCTTATATCCAAAATGTCACAAGATTACCATCAGCCCTCTGTCATTTATCTTGTCTTAAGGCAACAGTTTTCAACTAACTGATGAATAAATCATTTCCATGAATTCCCCCGACTATTTATGCAATGTTAAATTGTTAAACACCATTTGTCAAACTTTGTAAACAATATTTTCCAAGAAATTTAAATGCATGTTTTAGGATGCTGGTAGTTATAATCGTTTAGAAAAACTAATCTCAAGGCATATGGCATGGAATTGTAAGACAGTAAATTGGTATTGATTACTCAACTAGATTTGCATGTTGTAATATTGTTAATGCACTAGACTTCTTCAATAATTAGTTGAAAACCAAGGTCTACCAGAAGATGAACAAGAGAGAAATATATTAGCAGTTGACTAAGTGGATGGTCAAAAATAGGGGTCGATCATTTATTCATGAGCAGTCTTTCGAACAAGAAATGCACCAGCATACACATTGAGTCACATCCTACACAGCTGATGATTCAATATCAGTTTTAGTAATAACTCTGACACGCGTTGTATATAACACTGACAATGTCTTCCACTTACTCATAATGGTTATCATGATATATATAGTACCTATTATTATTATTTTTTTGGAATCATTTTATATATATAATTTAAATCTTTCATTAATTTTTATGAATTCATCAAGCAGGTGTACCGGTAATTAAATTAGGTTTTGTAGGTTTTGTTTTGTGCCCTGACTTGCAACGGTTGAGCTCTTGTTAAAGCATCAATCATCGTCAACCTACTTGTTGTCGCCTTTGTTCCACAGCAGCAAATATTTGAACAGCGGGCGTCCACATTCTTTACTACACATTTCTACCGGTACTAACGCATGAAAATGGCCAATTCTAATGCAGTCCAACAACAACAGAAAGATGCTGCTGATCAAAATTTCGACTATATGTTTAAATTGCTCATCATTGGCAACAGTAGTGTTGGAAAAACCTCGTTTCTGTTTCGTTATGCAGATGATTCCTTTACTAGTGCATTTGTCTCCACCGTTGGCATTGATTTTAAAGTGAAGACCGTGTTTCGTCATGATAAACGTGTCAAATTGCAAATTTGGGACACAGCGGGACAAGAGCGATATAGAACCATCACCACTGCTTATTATAGAGGCGCAATGGGCTTTATTCTTATGTATGACATCACAAACGAGGAATCATTCAACAGTGTACAGGATTGGTCGACGCAAATTAAAACTTATTCGTGGGACAACGCGCAAGTAACACTGGTGGGTAACAAATGTGACATGGAAGATGAACGGGTCATCTCTACCGAACGAGGGAAGCAACTTGCCGACCAACTCGGGTTCGAATTCTTTGAAACCAGCGCCAAAGATAATGTCAACGTGAAGCAGGTGTTCGAACGACTGGTCGACTTAATTTGTGTCAAGATGTCGGAGAGTCTCGAGTCGGACCCCTCACTTGGAAATGCGAACAAAGGGACCAGACTATCGGAGAATGACCAAGAGCAATCTACTGGGAACTGTGCCTGTTAAACTCTCGTTTCGGATTTTTTAGTTGATGTCTTCAAGCATTAGTTTTGCTGTGTTTCATTTTATAAATGTTGTATATTATCATGATGTAGATGTGGTACTATGTTAGATATTATGTGCATATATATATATCTGTTCCGAATAACAACCGCTTTGAAGCTTTCTAATTGTTTTTGCACTTAAATCACTTCATAAGAATGACAGTTAGGTGCCCGAGGTCTTTTGCACCATTTGCCAAGTGATGTGCAATATCCATGTCAAATTTTCCCAAAAAATTATGTTTTGATCTGTGTTTTATTAACGTCAACGGTTGATTTTTACTGCCATTATTTAGTTGCCGGTCGCTTAAAGTTGCTGTTAGAATGGGTGTGTCAATATTGTTGATAATAAAACTTCTAGATGTACTTTTAATTGCAAAGAAACTTGGTCATGTAGCTTCTGTAATGAGCTGTATTTTGTATAGGTGTAGGGATGACTTAACAAAGCTAAGATACAAAACGCACACAAAGTATTTGAATCTGTTGGAAGTAAGCAAATTATATAGCATTAGTGCTTTAATGTGTTGGTGTATTTCTTATCAGCATCAGTGTATTGTTTAGCAGATGCATAAAACCGAGTATTGTTCTCTTAAATAGAATTTATATATTTGTTAGGTTTGCAGGGCTTGAATCTAATTTGTTTGCATCTTAGAAATTTAAACTTTACGAAGCCTTCCAGCATATTGATTTATTGATTGCTTGGTATTCACATTTGCGATGCGGGCACAAGGGAACGGTCATGCATGCCATGACCCGATGCACTTATTTAGCTACATTATGAACTGAAGGTTTATTCATTTCAGTTCCACTCGAAGCCCACATTATAATGCCTCAAAGAACATATGTCACATATCGCCGCAGACCAGGTTTCCTTGAGCGCATTGGGCACAGCTGTACTGGCGTTATCGGTGGAATGCTTGTCGTCTTACTTGCAGTCGTCATGTTATATTATAATGAGGTAAAGATGTTTCAAAATTAACAACTGAAAAAAAATTAAACCATACTCTAACCATGACTATGCATCTACATCCAAGTAAAAAGTAACAATATGCTCCAGTTGTTTTGTTGCTCCTTTAATTTTACCTTTGTAATGTGTACACCTCTGTAAAAAGTGTTGTATATTCTTTTAGGAAAACAACACAATGTACTAATAATTTCCATGGAAATTGCTGTAAAATGTCCATGTTATATTAATCCAGGGCCATTCGGTTGCAACAGCTGAGATGCTTGAAGAAGGCCTCAGTTTGGTTCAACCGCTATATCTTGCTGCAAAATCAAATTTGAATGGAGTGCTAGTCCACCACATTGGATTGCTGGAAGCAGAAAATGTAAGGTGAACAGGGTTTCAACATCTAAACAGCATTAACATTTATGTAATTCTAACCAACAGTTTACACCAATGTTCCATTGTCTTATTTTAATGCCAAGTTCTTGTTGAATCGTTATTTATTATACTTCATCATTACTCAAATTCGCCAATTGCTTAATTGAGTGCAGTTATGGTATCCATATCTGGAAGATATGAGGACTAATGATATCCATATAGTATAGTCACATATTTTTGTTCACTGTGTCTGATCAAAGCCAACATCATCCAGCAACATTTTACAGGGGATAAAACTTAAATATAATAATAAAATTGGAATGACATTCCACAGACAGCCATATGAAAGAAGTGCCTCAAGAAGGCACCAAACCTTCACCTTAATCTTGTGCTTGTGAGCAATAATTTTATTAAAACCTACATACACTGTAATAGTTTCGCCAACTGGATTGTGGCCAGAGTTTATCGATAAAATTTTCCTTGCGATAACGCACATGCATTTTTTAATTGACTAGATAAACAACAACATAATATATTCTCTTATGCAATATTCCAGGAATTGTACGAAGATCATTACAAGTTTTCTGTGCCCTGTGTCAAGCTACGTAGGAAAGTGGAAATGTTCCAATGGGTTGAACACTCCCACTCCACAGAAGTGTCGGTTGGCGACTCCATCAAGACAGAAACAACGTACACCTACGACACCGAGTGGTCGGAAACATTATCCAACAGCCGGGATTTTGATGAGGAAATCGGACATGTTAATCCAAGGTTCGTTTTGATGATTGAGACACAACTTGCAACAAATTAGCTGAGTGAAGCGCGGAATTGATTTATTGGAAATCCATATCCAATGTTCCACTTTGACTGTGTTGACCTACTTCCATTCCCAATTGAGTTCTGTGCATCTTACATTCAATATTAAAATTGGAGACTCATGTTTATGCCAGGTGCTGGGATAATGCTTGTTTTAATATGGATATTATGAATATTGCAGCATTTGTGTGCATGTGGAATGCCGGTATTTGTTTTCACTGCATCTTTGTAATTCATCACTGTAAAGAAGCTTAAATGTCCATAACGCATACCCCCCGACACTCAACAGTAGCTAGTAATAGTGTCATTGGGCAAAGTACTAAGTGAGGCTTCTAAAACCTGGAGTATTAATTAACTCAATGGGGATAAACGATAATACCCTGTCTTAGGTGTAGAGCATGTCAGCATGTAACCGAATGATGTCTCAATGATTATGTTTCCAGGGATTTCCTGATGGAATCCAAAACCAAGTCGTTGCAAGTGGTAAATTGTGGGGGAACTACACTCTCCTCGCATCTTGTGGATCAGATCGATTGGTTTGTGGATATCATTGTCCCTCCAGGCGTCCAATCCACCCACTACAAACGGTATATCTACCATGGGGAAGACCCCATGTACCCCGTGGTGGGCGATACCAGGGTGTCATTTCAATGCGCAGGAATAACAGGGAAGTCGGAGCTGCTTGGTGAGAGAGATGCGGTGAGTATTTTTCATTATTGGACATGAAGTTTGTTCAATTGTCAGGTTATAGTACGTTATCCTGTGGTTTAGCTCTGTGATAATGGTCTGACTCTGCTTTCCCATATCTTTCTTTAATCGAATATTTAAAACACCTAAACGGATTTTACTGTGGCATATAATTGAAATATCTGAGAATTTTAAACAGACATTATAACACACCCTCTCACTAATAAGTGTTAAAGTAACCCGATCAGATACAAGGTATATATGGGATATTGAGGAAAGTTGTCACTTTTTGCATAATGCAGTTTTCACCATCGCCATGTTCTGCGTTGTTGTGTCCTTGTGCAAGTGTACAGATGGCCTCCTGATCTAGTGATTTAAATGGATCAATCAATAACTCTTAAAACGAATATATACCATAAGATATGTACAACATACTGGAATACCATCTGCAACCTAAATATATGAACGAAGTTTTACGTCACTACCATGAGAATATTACAACTAATACTCTGTCAAGAGGGGTCTACTTAAGTATTCTATCCCCAGGTAAGCATAATAGCAAGTTACGCCAACGATGCTCTAACCACATTCCGCACTAGTAACGGTCGTTCCATATCGTTTCTCCGTCGAGGTCCAATCACCGCAGAGCAGATGTTTCGATTGGAGGAATCGAACAACAATAAGTTGACGTGGTTCCTCAGGCTTGCAGGCTTCGTGCTCATGTATGTTGGGCTTATGGTGATGACGCGGATCATCACAACTTTAGGTGAGTTGTATGAGATGGGTTATATGCGTAGTTTAATTGTTTTGACTGCGTTTGTGTATTTTCTTGTAGTTTTCCCTATATTTGTTCTGCTTTTATTGATATCATTGTTAAAGAGTACTTTACGGTGTATCATAACTATTTTATGTTTTATATTCTATTTGTATATTAGCCCGTGTTTGAACTGTGTGTTGATTTGGTCTGAAATAGGTTGTTAAAGCAGGATAAACTGGATATTAACCAAATCAGGGATACGTTAACTTTAAATATCATCCGGACTGGGTAAGGGGTTATTTGTGTTGTACTAACTACGCCAGCCAATGGCATATAGGCCACAACAGTTCAGGCTGTCAAACGTATTATGCTAAATCGACTATAACCCCCTACATCACCCACAGTCGATTGGATCCCGGTTCTCCGTCAAATCGTGTCGTTCAGTGTCTCCATGTGGAATCTCAGTCTCGCCGCATTCCTTACCATCCTCACCATCGCGATAAGCTGGTTGAGGTTCCGACCGATGTTCGCCACCGGGCTCGCCGTCGCCTCCCTTCTACCGTGGTTGATATCCAGCAAGCGAGCGAGCGCCTTCCACCGCTGACGTCATCAACAATATCGATCTATGCATAGTGCTTTATATTCTTAAACAGTGCCACGCACTGTGCGTTTTCTGTAGCTTTTTTTCCCTGACTAGTAGCTTTTGAAAATTGCGAAATCGTAGCGTAGTAAGCAACGTAAGTCATCCAGTTCCATTGTTCTCGTTGTTCAAATTCCCACCGGGATTTGACGTCAGATAGAAGCGGATAAAATATAAATAGCAGACGTCCAGATAAGGCAATGAGTCTTAAGTGGTATTCCCTGTTCGTTCTCGAAAGCAGTATTGATTGCGCTAAAGCCTTGGAGAGGACGATCAATTATTTAAAAAGCTGCCCGCCATTTACCACAATTCACAATCTTAAATCCTCATTTGTATTTTGTACAAAACCGGAGTTTCGAAATAATAGATGCACAGCGGGGTGGGATAAGCGAACCAAATGGCGGCTACTTCGCTCGATTCAAGCAAGAAATCGACTTAATGCGCTGGGTGAATTTAATTCTAATACGATAACGACATTGACTTGCTCGGGCGATAAAAGTTCAAACATTCCCGCCCAAATTGAAGGAAGCGGCGTGGGCTATTTATTGGACGAACTTCATCATGTTGAGAAATTCTTCATAATCCAGCATCCCGTCCTGGTTTTTATCGCCATCGTTCATCATGTCGTCGACTTCCCACTTCTCGATGGACTCCCCTGTGCCCTCCATCGCCTCCTGGCGGAAGAAGATTATTGGAATTTAGTAATTACATATACTCTATAAGGATTGTGTAAACGGCAGCGTTGTTGTAGTTAGAGTAGGGTTTAAAACAAGACTATTTACGACCGCCAAGTTCAACGGTCGGCTAATTGTATTAAATTAAAGTAAGTAGGCTAATACGTTTAGACAAATATAGAGCAGGGATACAAAAATGAATGATTCTGTGCAAAACGTTGCGTTAGGAATTGAGCAAAAACAATTCGAGGTTTTGTAGGACTGGTCAGTTTTTTGTGTGGAGGAAACGACAGTCGTTAGCCGCAGTCAATCAAACAATAATGTGCAATCTACTGTGTGCCACCTCATAACACTGGTAATAATGACGAAACCAACCTTGAGTTCGTCCCAATCGATAAATCCGTCTCCGTTCAAATCGAACAAACGGAAAGCTTCGGAGAGTTCCTTCTCCCCACGTTCGGGAATCTTCGCCTCTTCCTCCGCCTGCATCTGACGGTACATCATCAGGCAGAACTCCTCGAAATCGATCGTTCCGCTTCCTTCCGTATGACGAAATAATTAGTAAAATGGTGTGATCGACGGAGAACGTGCAACGAACCCAGCATGCATCGGTCACGAAACATGCGAGACACAACATTCGTGCAAGTCACAGCAATCACTCTTACTCCATGACATCGTTTCAACATGGAGCGTCAGTCATCCCACGGGATGCTCAACTATGCGCCAATGACGTAACTTAATCGTTATAGCGAGGTTTAACTGCGGGATGAGGGGTGGTATAGGTGATGACGTAAGCGGTGGTGAGTTGCGATGTGTTGTGAGCATGAGGAACTACTGCTGCATAAGCTGACGTCATGTGCTGTGACGTCAATTGAGGTGATGTCATATGGTAAGACGCTTTAAAAGGTGATGACATGATATGACGTCGTGCGATATGACTTTACACGATTTGACGTAGTGTGATGTGACGTACTGACCGTCGATGTCAACCTCTGCGATCATTTCGGTCAAATCCTCTGATGTGGGATTCTGACCCAACATTTTCATGAGTTTGCTTAACTCCTTGGTAGATATGGTTCCGTCATCGGAATCGGTGACGAAAATATCGTAAGCGGCTCGGAATTCTGCGGTAAAACCGAAACAATTAAGACTTTTACTCGGTGGCTTCCGCATTGTCCTAATAGCCGGGCTTGGTTATATACATAACGTTGCTGCTCGAGATTCGTTCTGTTATCCGATTTATAGGCGACCTGGACGCAGGCCCGGTGCTAGGAACTGCGGGGCCCAATTAGAAATGTGATGGCGGGGCCCCTACTCTTCATAGCAAAATTTATGGGTGTTTATATATCATACATACCAGTACATACAAACTACAAAAATAGACTTTTTATACTTGCTATAAAACAAATTAAAGGTAATGTGGATGCTTATTTACGATACATTGTTTTACTTCCAAACATATATATTGTTTAGCAACCATATTCATTATGACGTAACAGGCAGACACAGAAATATAAATTTGACTTAGTTACGATGCATAACAAATTGATATTATGAGAAAGAATATTATTTCACTTTTTATTTTACGTTTCAGTAGTATTTTAAACCTCATAGTACAGAAAGACCACCGCTAGCGCGGGGCTTCTTCAAGGTGCGGGGCCCAATTTGATCTAATCGGTCAAATCGGCCTAAAACCGGCCCTGCCTGGACGCTTGCTGGGTGTATCTTTAATACGCAAAACTGTTCTATATGTGTATGTATCTCAACAGCAGTAGTGAATATCTGACTTTCTAACTTCGCCTCTGCGTTACGTGTATCATGTGTTGTAAACGATGTACCACGATATGCATCGACTTAAAACACCCCCCCCGTCCCCGTCTCCAACCACCAACATCGTGCTGCACCCAACCATGCCACTTGGTGTCGCTCTCACCGTCCTCGTCGACCTCTGCCATGAGGTCCTTGAGCTCCTGGTTGCTCGGATTCTGCCCCAACATCTTCATGAGCGTCCCCAGCTCTCGTATCGTGATCGTTCCATCCTCGGAGTCGGCAACGAAAACGTCAAATGCCGCTTTAAATTCTATGGCGCGCACAATAATGTCACTTGTGTTAAAAGCCCTCGTGTTACAATCAAATGCACTTTTTAATCTTCGCCTCTTTTATCTATCGACCATCCTTTATTTGTTTTTTTTTCGTAAACCGTCCGTATTCACTTACTCGTTTAATTAGTATTTTCTTGACCAATAAAGTACAAAACGCCCCTATATTTCACGACTCGCTCACTGACGTTTGATTCTATACGGTTGGATACCGCTTCATGAAAGCGGTAGCACAGATTTGGGTTCAATACCCTACTTGGCCCCTATTCTATCCGTTGTTTCAAAAAAATCCGTACGGAACATTGCTTGAACCCCGTGGATTAATGGGTTCTGCTAAATTGAAGAAAAATATCTATAACACACTGTAATATCTTCTGTAATCTGAAGGTGGGCGCGAGGTAATCTGATCCCAACAACTAGTTAATTAACGTTTATGAAAATGCGGATTATCGTAACTAATATATTTAAAGTTGTATTGACTGTAATTAGTAAACTTTTCGTAAAATTTACCACAATAATTTTGCGTTAATTAAAAAACATTTCGTTTTTTATATTGGTCGTTTGTGGCGGTTTTTCTTAGGCATGGCTTTGAATCCAGGCCCATTGGATCTATTGATTATATGTTTGTTAACCTTTTGGCCACTAACCCCCTAACGGCATTTTACGATAAACCAACCGAAAATTTACGATAAACCAACCGAAATGGTTCATGATAAACCAACCGAAAAAATGTTGTTAAATTCAATGCAATTACAAAAAGATTTCGCAAAAAATATCATGATTCAACCTTTCTACTGGCGCAACCAAAATCTTTGTCTATATATCCGTCTCACTGTTGAATACGTTTCCGCTATCTAGTTCTCGCCAACTTTAGACATTTAAAACAATTATCATTATCTTTGTTCAACTAACTATCTACGGTTTTATCCGGACAGTTCAGATTAAGTGTTTAATTGAACAGAGAATAAACTTGCCTGTCTTTTGCTCGTCGGACAGCTGGATCTCCTATGGAAATAACAAAACTGCGATAAACGAAATACTGAAGTATAACATGGGGCTTACCATCTTGTCTTCTTTCGTCGTGCCTGGTATGCAAACTGAGCTAATCTATCTGCCGCGCTTACTTACAGTGGGTACCGGGAGAGAAAGGGCAACAACTGGCAATTTGCAGTGGACTAAATATGTCTATGACGTGTCAGCAGCCTGCTGATCAAGCGCAATGCTTATCAATAGCATGCGCTATCATGTTACTACACTCACGGCTACGCCTTGATTCTGCTTTTAATTAGAAATGAGGGATATTTTGACAAAATATTACTCAAAGTTATATTAAAAATACTGCTCGACGTATTTCGTCGTTTTACTCCAAACCATTACGTTTTGCTCTGGGGCGAACTGACTAGTTGCTCATTTTCTAGACCTGGTTCGGTAGTACGGTGTTTCTCATGGTCAGGGTGGCCGTTTCAAAGTGTGTTTTTAGGTTAATTTTAGGATACTGTTTTAAAAAGTGCTTTAGGCAAGCGGTGTGTAACCTGAACGAGAAAGCAGGGCAATAGCTCATATACGTATATGAAACATCCCACGATCGAAAATAGCGATGCGTTGTAGCATCATACCTATTAATTAACTGTGTGAAAACAGTTGCCCATTTGCTTCCAAAAATTAGGCCCACTACCACCGTCGAACATCGCACTTTGTTTATCTATACTATG
>CH003236.1:563237-597718 GCA_000149265.1 Ciona savignyi | reverse complement strand
GGGGGGAAGGGGGGGGGGACAAGAAAGGGGGGGAGAGAGGGGGGGGGGGTGTATGGCCGAGTTGAACAATAGAAATTATAAAAAAAAATAATTATACAATTTAAAACCCAGCCACTGACCCACTAAAATTTGGATTGTCCATAAAAATGTTAATATAGTAAAACACATCAGCCAAATTAGTTTAGTAAGTTAAACAGATCTAATCTGTAACAGCGAACATTACAAAAATGTATGACGATTCCCAATATCTTTAGAGATGTAGGTTATCCCAATACAAACAGACATAATGAAAATGCTGTCACTAAAAATTTTACCATAAGATGGCTTTAATTTTATCACATCCATAGTTTAACGTCTTTTGTCCAATTTCCAACGAAAAATCTACCTTCTTTTTACTATACTATCAGCAGTGGTAGGCCTATAACTTGATAAAATGTAATAGCCCTCAGTTCCCCGTATTATTCACCACTGTATAGTAGCCTAACCTGCTTTAAATGAACGGACTTTTTATGTTCTTTTATATTTTGTATCGAAACCAGCTGTTACTAAACGTTTTTTTCTTGGGATAGATTATTACTAGATCCAAACGCAATGGATTAATGGGGTTTTACTAAGACGTAAGAAACATTTTAAACATTTACATAAACGCACACTGCAATGACCCGATGGTGAACGCGAGTTATAACGACGATTGCACGTGTGAAAAGGCATCTTGCGTTTTCCTATTCCGGGCACAAAACACAAATATATTGCTCTGGCCTAACCTTATTCATCAACAAATTTCAAAATCATCTTTTACTGCTTCTGTCGAAATCGGGCAATGGCGTGTTGCCCGGAGATTGCGAATTGCCCACTTAATGTATATTACGTTTTTACATGGCCAAGTTTTTAATTTATGTTGGACTCTTTGTCTGTTTTTAAACGACATGCTGCATATAACTTTGATCAGGCTAACCTGAAGTTATCCAGTTATGACGTCATAACGTGTAGTTTGAAACTTTTATAAAACCGCAACAAGAAGAAGACGATGAAACAGGTTTAGGTTGGGAGACAACGCACCATCAGCATTCAATACTGCAAGGCGGAGATAGGAGGAAATACAATGCGACAACACATGAAACAATCATCATTGTGATGAAATAAATACAAGACAGCCGTGTAAAAAAATGTAAAATTAATTTAAACTAAATCTCTCTCTAGTTCTAGTTGGGTAAGTTGGAGGTGCTGGTGGTAGGTTGATTGGATGTATCAGGGCGGGTTTGTGGTGGGCGTCGTGGTGGGTGTCTTGGCTTGTCCATCAGGCCGGACACGGATTGTATGGCGCTCAGCACCGCACGAGACACCCCGGTCAATGTCGCTCTCGAGCGCCCTCTTCCACCACTAGGTCTTGTATTCCCACCAGCAGGTGTCGCACGAGAACACGTCTCGTACCCAGGAGGTTGTTCCGTGATCGCGGCGTCGTTCTCTATGACGACACAAGGGTAGACAGGTGGTGGGTCATTGCTGACGTCATGATACGACCAATAAACGGCGATCGTATCTTCTGGGTCCTTCGGTTCGGTGTTGTTGTTTGATATCGTCCCAGATAAATCTGTGGGGGTGAAACAATGTTAGTTTACCAGGGTTTCCGTTACCTAAAAGAATTCGGATTGAAAATGATGAATTAACGCGAAAACCAAACACAAAAGGCAAAACGACAGTCGTTAACGCATGCCAGGAAAAATTGTAAAAAGAAACACACATACTAGAAATGGGCACAAAACCCAGGTAAACAGTTTGTTAGAACCAATTAGGTTTACACTGTGTTGACAGACACAGTGTCGAATCACAGAAAGCGTCGAAGCACGACAAACCGAGATAAAAAATAAAATCATTTAAATGTGAAACGAAGCGAACGATATATAAGTGGAAAGGTCAGGGTTGGGTGTGATAGCACTGCTCTTGCTGGATGAGAATCACTTTCACTTTTTTATTGAAACAACGTTCGATACAAAGTAAAAATATGTCGGGCGTTCCTTGACTACATTTCCTCATAAGAGCCACAAATACCTGCAGTACTTTCCACGTCACGTGATGGAGGTCGTCCGAAGAAAACGTCGGAATAGCTGGGAGGCTGGTCGCCGTATCGCTGGATCGAGGGTAGGCTCCGGTCACCCCGCTCACTCACACCGAGCTGTGAAACATCATATGTTAGGCACTGAAAGCTACCCCAAAATTATTTTTACCTAAACAAAATACCCATGTGAGACCGATGGTTGTTTTAAAAGCTATTCCAGTATGGTTATATGTTATTGAATGTTGAAATAATTTTACTGGATCGAAGCAACATCCGTTAACTACCATGTCTATCGCCAATTGATATCAGTGGTTATAGAACAGGCATCGAATCCGTAATCTCGTCGTACAAGCGGTATCTGACAATCCAAAACGCGTCGAATCTTCCCGGGAAACTTCGAAATGATTATTTATTTATGAGGTTTCGACCGCTTAAACTCGCTTAGTGTCATTTGAGACTTTTTGGACGCGAAATATCAAAATGTGTTACAGAAGCCTAAATATTGTGATATACTTATTTTGTACTGTCCGTTAATTTGTGACATATTTATGGTGCGTTATATAGTTACGAAGCCATGTGCGACCGAATGGTTATAGCACAACCGTTTCCTATACTATACTATGCCATTTTAAAACGGGCCAACGTGCCTGACGTGCCCAATATATAATTTGGAACTTGGCAAAAAATCCATAGTAAATACTTTGGCAAAAAATCCATAGTAAATACTTTGGCATTAACATTTTAGTACATCTTGCATGGTGCACAAAAGTTTAACCGACCATTATTCTAAGCGTTTGTTGAAACATAAATCTTTTAGCTGGTAAACAAGATCCAAGTAAACGCATGTGATAGCGAGTCTGAATGTCAGCCGAAATGGTCATCACGCTTGACTGTATTTGGGAAAGGGGCGTTGCGTGGCATGACCTATAGGCGTAACCAGAGAAGGAGCGCTTGGCGACTTGGCCCCCAATTTCCTCAGAAAATTAATAAATAACTACTTCTTTTGTCTTTAATTTGTAAAATTCCCTAATTAGGTATAATGAAAAGCAAAATTTAAAAAAATATAGTTTGAAGGACAATGTTTATAGTAACATTATTGCTGTGCTTTTTATTTATTGATTATTTAACGTCATTTATAATCTCATGTCACATCTATGGTAGTGAACGGCATCTTATTTAATGCATTCAGACACTGTCATTCATTATTTCATCACACGTTAATGGTGTTATACCATATCTCATTACTTTCATTATTGTACCGTCATTTATAATTTCAACGCCTTAACTATGATGTTATAGCGAATCTTATTTCTGTCATCATTATACCACCATTCATAATGTCATTAACACCTATGGTGCTAAATCACATTTGATTGCTTATTTCCCCTCAAAGGATTATAACAGAATCTGGTTTATCGTTACCATGAAGACAGAGAGATTCAACAAGCCGGCAGTGGCCACGCAATCCGACGACTGTAGTTTGGATAGCGCTATATATGGGATGGAAATTGTGCCCCGGTGAAAGGGGAGAGGAGCGTTATTAGGAACCTTACCATGGCGACAATAGTCAAGCTCAAGCTATTATAGTCGGTTGTTTACGATTGAGACGTTCATGTTGTTCTAATTCCGCTTATTATCCAGAATTCAAACGAAGTGCCTTACCAAGGACCAACCGTCTACCAGCAATTGAATTGTATACAACAGCCTTTAGGTTTACTGCCAAAGCTCATTTTTAAAACCGGCACTATTTATCTGACCGGTTAACTCATTAATAGCGCGTCCGGCCTGCTTCGGTAACCCGACTCTGAGCACAAGGTAATCCGATAAGTACCCATTATCCCACAACGCCCTTCGTTGTCTAATTCATGAGGATAAACATAAGTATGATGTATCCTATTCCTATCCTCCATGGTACATTTGATGGGTGACGGCGCTGCTAAGAAGAAGCGCACTTGGTAGCCTATTGTAGTGTGCCTGTGCGAAAAGGTGATAGTTTATTTTTGGCTTTGTTTGGATTTTAATATGAAGTCAGCGCCCTACGATTATTTTTAACTTTGTCTATGAGCCAAGCCTAACCCTATGGGGTCGCTGTTAAAAATATTCAATGGAAACCCATGGGTGTGCTCGGGTTTGGATTTGGGTCTGTTTTAGTGCGCGAAACGTTATGCGTCACGCCCGGGAGTCCGCATTTTCATCCCTGACCACAATTTTTGTTTAATAACTGAGTCCAATCTAAACCCCATTTTAGTAATACACGTGTTTAAACACGTTTAATACACACTACATTTGGTGAGTATTTTATTCAGTCTGTATACTATTTCAGCAATAAACAGCTGGCCATTTTATGTAACAGTTAAATGTACCATCGTCATAATAGCGTCAAGACTAGTTCAAACCTAGTCCACAGCCATGCGTGAAATTTAAGAGTAACTACGTCAACCCAGGCCTGGGTACGCTCTAATGTGAACAAGGGTCAGTATCGGTGAATTGTTGTCAGTAAGGTTATAAACGGCGTTCTATTTATTAACGACATGTTCGTCATACAACTTACGTTTCGCTCCCATGCCCGCTGCCGACGACGTCTCTTCTGACACACGACATACGTCTTACAGCAGCATAGCAACAGTGCGGTTACGATCGCTATCATGAGGATCATGAAGACGCCGGCTGTTATATTCAGCTCCATTCCACCTTGCTCGGGCGACTCCGGTGCACTCGAAGTCGTTAAGTTGGATACTCCCGATAAATCTTGCAGTTTGGAATGGTTGTGGCTTGTGGGATCTGTCAACCCTATACCGAACATAACTCTAGAGTCTAGACTGCCATAAAACATGAGCTTAATGTTAAAAATTTTGTTAAAAAATAAAAAAAAACATTGGTTCCTTAAACGATAGCACAAAACAGTGCGCTTTCTCTAGCGGAACGAAACACGAAAACAACTAACGTAACAGACAACTTGAACCTAAATACTATGCAAATAGGACTGACATATTCCTAAAAACCCAAAACTAATTTAAAACTATAGTGGCCTAAAGAAAACGACGTATTTTTGCCGCAGGCTTTTTTCTACTTCAAAACAAGTGCAGTTCACACGAAAATCATCTTAAATATTCGTCGTCGCCACTCATATCAAAATACTTTAGCTAAATGCTCCAGGCAATGTTGTATGGGCAGGAATACAGAACACTGAACCTACAAAATTCTATAATTTTATAACAATGTAATTCTGTAGCGAAATCAACGGTATAGATATATTTGAAAAGCTGCTATCTGTGTAAAAATGCTAGTCTATATATAAACGTGAGCCCTCTAGACGAGGGATTGTTTCGTCACAGAACGCTATCACATCGATTGAAGTGCACTGGAGCGGTAAGCGAGGCACACTGGATGAAACTGTTGGAATAGCAATACACATTATTATATTCGACTAACTGTAACTAGGCCCACTACAGCAACATAATACACACCATATAGCATTTGTATGGCCGGTGTAAGTGCTAGACCCTCTCAGCAAACTTCAAAAGCCGTTATGCGTTTAATATAAGTACCTTTGAATTATCACTGATTTCAAGGATTTTTGTAATTTGCCAACAACGAACACTAAACACGCCCGAAGTAATCGGCACAGCAGGCATCTGCCACTGGGCCACGACTGCTGCTTATGAAATATTTATATGAATCTGTCTGACATATGGAGTTACATACTTACCAACTTAACGTAATAACATCGTTTTTTTATGAAGTTTTAAACTGATAGAAGAAGAAAAGCCTGACATTAGAACGACGGCGTTAGAACGTAGGTTGCGGATCTATTAACTTACAACAATAACCGCCGACTTGAAACGAAGAGTAGTTTTAGTAATTGCAAGCGTTTTGATCTAACACGTCTTGTCATTACGAACTAGTTTGGAGGGTTACGTTTCAGACTATTGATTTCGCAGTTTGCATAAAATAACTTCCGCAACAGACGTTTTTAAATTTTACTTGCATTTACAACAGATATGCTGACGATGGACATTTTTTCAGTAAAACCGATCCATGATGGCGCATTAAAACGTTAACACTAAGAATAACCGCCCAATTACCCAGCAATGTGTGTTCTTGCACTTGTAGCATTACATAAAATACAATTGGCGCAAGGTAATCTAGCGATTGCAAGGGTGATGACGAGTCCCAAATCAAATCGGATGTTTGTGGTATGGAATATATAGTTTGGTCAAGGTCATTATTGTTTAAAAAACAGATTATCTGCTGAACTAAACACCGTTCGCTCCTCTATTTTTCTACCGAGCCAGTTTCGAACCAATTATTGGCTATTCTATGGAAGTCGTTATATGTATCGGTCGGGTTAACTCTTCGGCCACATAAATGTTCCTCTTTTGTAATTTATTTGGATTCGGCACATCTTGGTTGCCACCATACGACCATTCGTTCTCACATTACCATAATACTTTTCGTTGATAGGGAAGCTAGGATTTATGAAATGGGAAAGAAAATGAATTCCTCGTGCGCATAAATGATTTGGTATCATTAATATAACCTTGAGTGAGCAGTGAGTTTTTATCTACAGGTATATCGCACAACTTATACCCACAGGCGAGTTGCTAGAGTTAGTGTGTGGGTGGTTGATTAATGCAAATCCTCGTGGGTGGAAGTTTGCTTTCACGCTATATTCAGGGGAAGATACCGCGTGAATGTTGATATATTTATATTCTCGTTGGTGGAAAGTCCAGCTGTATCATCAAGTGTACAAAAGAAACAACTCTCGACTTTCAGTTAAACACCCAAAGCAAGCTAGCAAATCTTTATTGAACCAATGCATCTGAACATCACGCAAAGAAAATAATTCATTAACAGCATTTTAAAACTGGTAAAATGGCGACGTAAAACTTAAAATAATGAAGCAATGATTTATTAAGTAAGAAAGTGAAGCGATTGAAACGGGAATTGTAGACTGCACAAGAGTTCAAATACTGGGCGCTTTGACTCTCTGTTTCCACTAGCGGAAACGACTTGCCCACTATTTTATGTTTGTAGGACGGGACGAAAAAATAGGAATGTTAATTTATAAATTCTACCCATAACCATTAAATGAGGAAATTGTGGAATTAATTTACCTTAACCTAACCTAATTTTAATAAGGGAGGTTTGTACGGCAAGATTGTTGAGAACAGTGCGCCTCACCAAAAAAATATTCATATGAACCAACGTTCACACTGGCGACATAAGATCGCTTCAAGATATAATTAAACGTCACACTATTAACTATGTTGTGACATGTGTACACATGCACTTAATTGTTCATCATAATGCCGACTGTGACGTTTCATGAAGCGACCTTTGGCACTAATACGAACGGAGCCAGCAAATGTTGGAAAATCCGCAACGGAGAAACGGAGCATGCAAGGAAATAAAAATGGCGGTGGTGGCACCTGGTATATTGCACAAGACGACGAAAGTGCACTTGGGAATTTTCAATACGTTCAATAGTGGTGAACTGTTTTTTCGTGGACTATTTTTGTCAGTTTTCGTAATTTGATCAAATTTGAATCAATCAAAATAATGTGCTCCCTGTAACGTTTTATTGCACGCAATTCAGCCAAAAAGCGAATAGTGCTTTACTTAACTGCACATTTACGTGGAAATCGGATTAGATGGGACGTAAACACAAATTTTAAGACATATTACCACCCCAAGATTTTTAATACAAATAAAAAATAGTCCAAGAAAAATAGTTATCCCTCTTTAACACGCCCTTTGTTTGTAGCAAGAAAGTCGATTAAATGGTTCAATGCAACAAGAAACTAAACTCTAGTTTGAATATAATAGGCAAGCAACATTGGCATGGCTACAAACAAAGGGCGGGAGACAGTATTGAGTAGTCAAACAACGTTGTACGGCTGCTATAAAACACTGCAATTTTACTGCTAAACGATAAGTCGGCTATAAAATGGCTTAGATAGAGGAAAACGTTTTACTGCGTTGTGTGGGGTAACTACGGCAAACACCGTTGGTTTGAACACTTAGTTTACTACAAGTTTATAAAATCGAAGGGTTAAATTACCGCGGGAGCTGTAAGTTGGGAGAATTATATGAAATATGTCTGTTCGCATGGAATTGTTCAACGCATATTCTTATGACACCATGATTAATTTGAAAACCTTTTCGAAAAAAGCGATAAAAAGCGCTTGCAGTTTAAGTTCAACCCGGTTTAACATGCGGAGACAACGTGGCATTGTGGCGTCATATTACCCATACGACACGCCTGACAACGCTTCACTGGCGACGGGTTAGGCTGAATTTTTACAATAGGATAAATTAGGCTATTTTTTAGGTGAAACGCAGTCATTACTGTGACGTCATAAGAATGACGTAACAATTACTGCTTTAAACATACCAATAACGTCACATATACATGCATTCCGCGAAAAATTTAAAATATTTTGCAGCAGGATTTTGAATGTAAAATTTCATAATTTCACTGGCACTACTGCACACACTTAATACCACAATGCTTGGCTTCAATGATCTACAATATCGATGGCAAGTGCATAGAGAGGTTGTCATCCGATGTAGCTTACCATATGCATGACTACAATTGCTGATACTATGTACGCGATTTGAATGCATGATTCCCTGCAATGGAAAACAGTTAGTAGTATGGCTCATTAGCTTCATAAAGCTGTGTGTTGGTCTGTATACATTGTGGGATTCAAACTCATTGGTTGAGTTCTTTAGGTTTAGTTTAAGTTAGTTTACTTAGTATCCAAGATGAAAACACAAAGCAACCCTTTGATGAAAAATTGGAAACCAGAAAATCAAGTGTTGAACAAACAAAACAGAGTATACTGAACACCCCACATATTTAACAAGATTATTTTATTACAACTGGTTCCAAAGGACTAACTATACACAGCATTTATGTTATACTTACAAAAAAATGGTTTTTAACTATAGGTGCTCCGTTTATTTATTTAAATACATATAAAAAATACAACAGTCATTAAAATTAAATTATCAGAAAAATTAAGTTAGGGAAGTTTCAGTAGTTGGTAGTTGCAACTTGCAAGCCGGTTATAATGCTCATGTTTGTTTTGATCAACACAGGGAACATAAATCAAAATGATACAAACTGACATATTGACTTTTCAGCTCAATATAATGGAAATAAATATTCTGATGACACAGGGTTTGATACCAAGTAATAAACATCAAATAATGCAATCCAGCATTCATCACTGCAAAGTGCTCAGTGGTGCCATTATGCAGGCAGATCAAATAGAAATGTTTGCCAAGTTATGCAATTGGACATTGACCCATCATATGCATTGCACAATATAATGCATGTTCTTTAACCGTTTACAGTCGGATTACAGAAAGTTTTAACATGTGTTGTTATAATCTGTGTTATAATAGATCGGCAATAAGTTTTGTTCCACTAATTTAGCTCTAATGGGTTGAAACATTGGCTTTGTTGACTTAATAAATGACCTTAATTAACTAAAAAGTAATAAAAACCTGGGTGATTGTTCTTTGAGTAAATCTGGAACACAAGTGCAAAGAGCGATGTATATGAATCCTCCTGATGTGAATGGTAATATCCACGACACTGTGTCACCTGAGGGGATAGCATCGTTTAAAAATGTGAATTTTAAAATAACGATTTGTCGCCAGATGGTCAACAGGTTCAAATGCTTTGATCCTTTTTGATATTTAAAGTTTAAACTGCATTTTAGGGTTTTTCTCTGTACTGAAGCGGGTAAAAAAAACTAGTAGATTTGGGTAATGCCAAACAACAATGACACTGGAACTGCAAAAGCAACACAGAGAAAAAAATATTTCTTGTATTTTTTTCATTTTAAAAATGTTTTTTAATTTTTTTACAATACAGATTAAAGTTAAGAGGTTAAAAATAAACAAAAGGTAATGACACTGTGATTAAGAGGAGTTTATTTACTATCTGCCAAAGTTATATTTATTTTTGTCAAATAATCATTACTCAATAACTTTAAAGTTATTGGTGATCACATTTATTATCGTTACCACTAACCAAAATAAACAAATAAGTCTTAAAAGATAACAACATATGTAGTAAGTAGTAACCTGCAGTTTTAGCGGACTCGGCGACCAGTGCCACAATTGCCCCAAGTAACCCCCCTGCAGCTGTTAGGACCTGAAGTTTGGCGGCTTGCCAGCGATCAAACCCTGCTCGAAGGAGAATCGCAAAGTCTCCAACCTTATGATGTCACAATGTTATTTGTAAACAGTGTGAATGACTCATCAAATATTACTTGAACACAACAACAATCATGACTCATCATCTTCCAACATTCAATCTGTTTTCTTAAATCGAATAAAAATAACAACAAACCTCGTGGGGAATCTCATGTAGCAAAATGGCGAGGGTGGTCAAGATGCCGACCCGTCTGCTGACCAGATAACTTCCACCGACCGCCAGCCCATGAGTGAAGTTGTCGATACAATTAGCCAGCAAGTTAAGGTAGCCGCTTGTCTGCAAATGAATGAGGAAATTACATCCGGCTGTTTAATACAAGATGCATATACAGTGTTTAAACTCAGTTCCATGCAAATCACCCAATACCTCACCAACCTGATTTTAAAAATACACAAAAGTGCATAAATAAAGGAAAAAAATAATATTTAAATTTTATTTAACTTTTTTCGTCTAAATATTTAAACTTTTTTCTCTAAATGCCAGTTAGTACTGTAAATGCTTGACGCGCTAAAAAAAAACTTAAACAGTGGGTTGTGTTATTATAGAGAACTTGCATGTCACCTAATTAAAAATAAACTAATGTCAGACAGTATCTTATCTTCAAGGTGAATCCAGGTAATGTAATGTTAAAACTGTTGTTTGTTACTTAAGTTATGCTTAGTATAAAACAAAATCAATATGCAAGTACTTAAAAAACAGGTAAAATCTTCTACATAGTCAATATACGATATTTCACAGACCATAAAATGCAGTTTAGTTTGTTTGATCGTTTATTTGAATGATATACAATACCCATTAAAATATTGAGTTCTTTGTTTAATACGGTAACCCGATATGCATAAAAAACAATTTAATTTATTTATTGATGGAGTGCCTTATAATCCGGTGTGCCGTATGGTATTTAGAATACGGTAAAAAGGCTACAGTTTCCAATAAGAATTTACCTTTATTTTGGTGTGAGTTTTTTGTTCATAAACATCAGGAGATTTTCCATCCACCAACTGATGAGAGTTGTGGTGGCATGTCGTCCCGTTAAGTTGATGTAAATTGTTGTTTTCGTTTCGGTTGAATCCGTTAGTATGTTGCTGTAAACACAAATAAAATAAACATTCTATATCAAACATTCTTCTTTTTACATTAACTGTCTGCCTGAATAGTGTGATCTAAGCACAAATCAGTAAAATGTTTCTTTCTTTTAAAGTGGTTAATACACAATAAATCGGTTGAATTTTAATACAAAGTTGACATTCCTGAACATAATTTTAGAATCTTAAAAACAATGTTCCAGAAGCTACCAGTATATTGGTCACATGGCTAGATACAACATTAAAACAACAAATATACCTGTAAGTAACAAAAACAGCAGCAAAGGCTTGGTTTTACAGCTTTAAAATTTAAATTTTTAAAAACTTATTTCTGTTTTTTTGCAAGTACAGTTAAATTGTGGCAGTTTAGTTTAAATATATATGTTTATTTGGATATCAAAGAATGATTATTTTGCAGGTTCCAAAATAGTAAGGGAACCTACATTATTACACGATTAACACAAAAGGAAGTAAACATGCTAAGGATTGCAATTCACCACACAATTAATGTGTGCATGTTATGTCACCCACCGATTTGCAACGAGTTTCACTTGTTAACTGCACGTTGACATGCTGATTCGACAAATCCGTTTTGTCATCGGGAAAAAGTTTTTCGAGCAGACAGAAGCTGATGAGCCCAATTAAGACCCAGAGCCCGTTGCCAACTGCTGGCCAGTGTGTGTGAGATCCATCTACGTGACAATACAAATTATCACACCACAAAAGCAGAAACGCGTCAATTGTTATTCAACTGAACTCAACAACTTCCTTCCTTGCTATAAAGTCGCTGAAACTTATTTCAGATGATGCTGGCCATATGGAAAATCCAATTCTTGTTGGTACTAAGCTTTAATATACAGCAATCCAGCGCATTTTTAATACACAGAAACATCACTAAAAATGCAAGAAATAAAATTATATCCAAATGTGGTCATTACTGAAATAGAAATCCATTATGACTGAATGTTTACTTATTGTACAAACATACACCGGATACTTGGTATATCGGTACATGGGTCTGAAATGTGTCTAATTCTGATGTTTAACCAGAAGTGCAAAGGACCATCATATTTTGTATTGTTTAAAAGCATGCATAAACTGTTTGGGTGATAATATTAATCGTTTATATTTTTTGGTTTGTGATACGGAATGTAGGGTTATCCATTTTAAGATTTTAAATTAATTTGATATCAAAAATGCTTGAATTGAAAATGATATCCAAAACAATTCTTTAATTTTTTTAATTCTAAGTTAAATGATCATAATGGAGCAAAAGGTTTAATTAATTTTTGATGCAATATAAGCCAGTAAAGCCAATAAATTCTTCAGTTGATAAAAGCTAACGAATTATAATTATGTATCAAAATATCATCATTCTAACAACAGTTTAGTCAACAATATATTTTGTTTTACTTTTTATATAGAAATGACAAAAAATTTACAATTAAACTTATGCTTTAGTTCATATAAAATTGGTTGATAATTCTAGAATAGACCGATTAAGATAAGAATAAGGATACCCTAAAACATCCCCAATTATGTGTGCAATTTATTTTAAATCAATGGAATTTGTAGCATTTTTAAGTCGATGGACATTATCATTGGTGAAAAAAAAACATATTCAAATAATACTAGAAAATAAAGATATTTTAGAGTAATAGTACTCTTTACACAGACTTTGTTTGTATTAAAACATTTGATATTAGGATAAAACAAAACGAACCTTGATTTGAATTCTTCAGCTGATCCCACGATTCTGGCAGCAGATGAAGGAAAACATCACCCAATAACCCACCAACCGCGAAACTTAACAAACGTTGCAGTTGAGCCGACCCTGTTCCTATCAACGATGCTTGTTTAATGCATTATACTCTGTCTATGATGCATTGAGTATGGATGGGCAAAATAAAACAGTTTACTAATCTAGAACAATTCCAGAATGATAATTTTAAATACAGAATTTTGAATCTTATTCTAGAAAACTTTTTCTTTTAAGTTTGGTTGTCCAAAAACTTTCATTACTAAAAAGATATAACCAACAGTATGTTAGTTAGGCCTACTCCACAGTTAACTTGCATCTTGAAGATAATTTTAAATTTTTTTTTCAACATTAAATAAAACTTCGAGTAAAAAAATAATATCAAAGTGCCTAGAGTTTGATAACACATTTGCTACAAATCATGAAATTTAAATCCTCTATAAAAATAGTGGGGCTACAGGTTTGAGTTATTGTAAAATTTACTTTATTGGCTGTTTTAATCCAATTATTATGGAGGTTTCAAGAATTAATTACTACCTGTATTTGATGAAAATCCACCATTGATCTTCGGCAGGATAATAAGCGGAAAGATCCCACTCATACCAACCAGTCCTGCACTAAGTAATGCGAGGATACTAGCTTCTGTGCGCGAAAATTCAACTACGTCTGTTGTGTTTCTGACCAATTCTTCCGTATCGTGCTTGTCAACTTGCACATTGGGGATGGTCAACGAATGAAACGTGTTGTTCGATAGCGTTTGTTCATCCAAGATGTCGGTTCGGCCAGCGCGGTGGATGCTTAGAATTGGTTCGGTTGGGCTCACAAGTCCAATGAGCAGCGTGGAGGTTATGAGATATTTGTGAAATAGGAATGGCAATTTACAGAGCATTTTCATTGAAGTGCTACTGACACTGCAGCAGGCTACTTCACTGACAAACAAAAAATCAATCAAATCACAAGGAATCAATAAAGAAATTAAAATTGCCTCATTTTCCTATTTTTATTTTCTGTACGAATACAATGGAAAAGATGAGTTAAGGTTAATTTTTGCGCATTCTTTATCAAGGTTTAAAAAAAGCAGAAAAAAGTACAGTAGTTAAAACATGTCTCATATGTATGCACATCTTATAAGATAAGAAAAAACAAACAGCCGAGTCCATTAAACCTAAAAATAGAGGTGGTCGTTAAATGAAACTGAGAGATATTGTTTGAGATAAAATCTTTAAACGTTGGTGTAATTGTCTTTCTAAAAACAACCATAAAAATAATAAAGAGTATGTACCGTTACTGGACTAATCACATTTAATCCACATCTCATAATATCTGTCTGTTGTTAAGATTTTGAGTCTTAACTTTTAGTTTGTTATTCAATATTTTCTGTAAAATGATTATTGATGACATGCTTAGAAACCCATGTTCATAAGGTTTTCAGGTGGGCATCGTTTACTGTTGTGCTCTGAGACAAAATTAGCAAAGTCTTATATCACTGAACCAAAACTTAGCTATTAACATTAAATAATGCACTTTTTTTACCAAACCTAATGCACTTTTCTTACAAACCTAATGCACTTTTCTTACCAAAGTGTTAGTTCCAAGTATTTACAACTAGGTTACAATAATTTAAGCTTACAGCATATTTTGTGGGTGTCTTATCTAGCAACTGCTTTGTTGTTTTAGTTCTAACTGGTTAACAAACTTTTAACACAAAACTTTTCCTCTTTACTTATTTCAAGTAAAGAGGACACAGTATCCACCGACTGGTTAAGGTTTTAACACTTTCACATTCGGTTGGTTTGGTTCTTATCACACGTACTACATTTCTCACCTCCGCCACATCCATATGTTACACAGCAATGCACGCCTCGCGCAGGACAGACAAGAAAAACAATATGCAAGATTGTCGTTGTTCAAGGATTAAATTTTAGACTGTTTGCGTAACAGAGCGAATTGTAAAATTTATTCTCTTACTGCAAAAACCAACAATTTGTATCTAACCCTAACATCAACTATAAACTTACGTTTCACTGATTAAAATTCTAAAAGACTCACGGCCGTGGTCTTCGGAACATCCAATAACTTGCAAACGCAAACAGCAACGCACAGCTGGGAATCAGCAACAACAATAGATTAAAGCAATGAAGCGTGCAATTTTATCACCACATGTTTACGCTCTGTTGATCTACAGTGCAGTTTGATGTAGCATGTACAACTTTATTGCTATATTTTTCTGTTTATTACAGCTTTGTTATGCAATGTTTGTTTCCAAAGTTAAATGGGTTTTACGTAAATCAAAAAACGTCGCCAAAGTGGATGTATGTATATATCGCACACAACTCGTTGTAAAAAACAGATAAACCACTAGTTTAAACCTTTTATTTAAAAAAAATTTCATATAGCTTTTAATCCTATGGAATGGTTATCTGTTGAAGAGTTATCACACGGTTAGTTTTCGATGAGGCTTCCGCGGGAATACGTTATGATCATTATCACACCGAAAGAATACCCCTCCCCCGACCGTTGCCGGATTACCGATGCTTGGACTCTTGGTTATGCAGTGCAAAGTAAGGCGCTCATCTGCGTTAAAAAAATAGGTAAGACCTTGTTTTTGCGGCAACAATTCATTTAAAATACACAATTTTCAATAGGCCGCACGATTTCTATTCGCTGATCGTAAATTGTACCTTCTGTCCAAGTCCAAGACCACACAGCGGTACAATACATGGTACTGAACCCTCACGATGACGGCCCGACCATTGAGCGGATGATTCATATTTCCATAGACCGAACTGATTTCTTATTGACCAATCAGTCCAGACTGACCTTTATTATTTAACACAGCCATATTAACTACCTAACGTAACTTATTCCTGGTCAAAGCGTATTATAAGCGATCGATAAATCATTTAAATGCATCGCTAAAACTTTATAATATCTTGTCGCTAGATGACAGGACAGAGCAAAGTTTGGATGGGAATTGAGTTTGGGAGCTGGTCCGGGTCGTTAGGCCGAATGGTTAACGCGACCGATACATATACATACCTTTATACCAAAGCGGTCTTGGCAAAAAGCCAATCCTGGGTTTGAAACTAAGCCCGGTTAAAAAAGTTTGGAAACTGGAAATGGGTTGAACCGTTATCTTGCATTACATCAAGCATTACTACATCTTGACATTGTGTTCACCATTGATATAATAACAATTTATTTTAAAGATAACTACTTGTATGTGTATTCTTCAACATTTACTGTAGCAGAAACCATATGAAAGCAATAACTATTCCAACTAGTTCAATTGGTAAAAAACTGCTGCTAACAAAAATTCCGCATTGAAAAACCCTTCAAATCAACTGGACAACTGTAAACAATTGTTTGTGACCATATGTAGCTTACCCACTTTGTTTTTTTATTCTCATTTTGGATATTTTTTGGACAGGCTTTATCAACCGGAATCGCACGACACGTAGCCTATACCCACATTCGAATTGTACAGACTGTAGTTTGTGTATTATACGTTTGAACTTTTAGTATCCATCAATCTCACCAGAGTTTTGTTATGCATTACGGCATGCCGTTTGTGCACAGGAAAGTGCAAGTGGTAACGCTGACAAGACGAATAGCTTATAACCTGACAAAGCATTCAACTTAAGGGACAACATCGCCTAGTTTTCGACGCTATAAGTCTTTTAGTTAAACCGGGTTCAAAACAATTTGGTGCTGATGTAGTTACCAGCAGTTAAGGCAAATGCCTACTAAATCCCGATAACCCACCATAAATCAAAACAACAATCATTCAAGCTGACCTATAAATATATATATATACATCAGCTTAGTCTTTTCTCGTCTTCTTAACTTAATACGTAATTGATAATTAGCCTAATCTAATTACACCGCGGCACAGAGCTTGAAAAATCGCATCATATAACCATAGCATTTTCTTGTATAAAGGGAATGTTTTTAACTTAACCAGTTCTTAGTACAACATTTATTATGTGCAAGATATAAGGAATGCTATGACCACAAACGACGTTGCATTAGTACAGAGAAAAACACTAGGGGCTCAGAATATCATTAAAACTTGAATTTTAGTTTCATAATTGGACAAAAATCATCATTAGATTTTTCTTTAAAATTTATAGCATATCCTTTAAATTGTCTGTAACTTATTACGCGTGTCATTTTTTCGCACTGGGCGATTTTGTTTATACTGTATATACATATATCTGTTCCACCGTAGCTGTATCCTACGGCTATTAAATTTCAAAGAATAAAAGTATCTAAAATTTTCAAACGATTTCGGATTGCAGTCTAATTAACCACACCCGCCGCTGTTTAATTAATTTGTCGCGTCTAGTATTTTTTTAATCCTAGATAAGTTCCCTTTGTACTTTACACGGACTGTTTTGTTCATTTCCGACACAACATTGGTTCGTTTATAAAAGGGAGCTTGTGTTTCTTTCTGGCATTTATAAGTTGGTTATTAGCGGCGTTATTAGTTCGTATGTTAAGGATTGTGCAAGAATAGACCAGTTCTGTGATATTGCGAAATCGCGATATCAACACGCGACACGTCTACCAAGTTTGCCTTACTTGTTGAAGACGGCACGACGTGATCACGCTGCGACGGCGTGATCAGCCATAGCAGCACATACTCGCGGCTGATGTTTGTAGATAAGAGCTGTGTGCTCGGGCCGTGAGCTGCTGACGTTTTTTCCTCGCTTGCGATTCACACGATTGTTTTAAATTACCGGTTACGCTGTTCATAGCTCAGTGGTAGGGAAGTGTTGCATGTTAAGTAATGATATCATCATTGCATCATACAAGTTATTACCATGTGTTTGGGATATATATGTTGTCAGTGTCAGTATACTTTACTGAAATATATAATTTTCTAAGACAGCT
Source organism: Ciona savignyi (assembly GCA_000149265.1). Taxonomy (NCBI): domain Eukaryota; kingdom Metazoa; phylum Chordata; class Ascidiacea; order Phlebobranchia; family Cionidae; genus Ciona; species Ciona savignyi. The sequence continues at coordinate 579,686 of CH003236.1, read as the reverse complement.
ATTCAAGAACGGTATAGTCAGTGCTTTTCTTGCGTCATCTAAACTAACTATAACTGATTTTCATCAGAAACATTGTTCATAGAAAGCTTGCTTTTAATTTCAATTTCATCTGTTTTGAGGATAGTTATTTCATTGACAAGATTTGCTGGTAAGTGGTATGTAGACCTATTGAAATATATGTTGTATAGACTATTTAGGGTAATTGATTCTACAATTGTATCATACGTGAATAACTATAAGATATTAAGACAACCAAAACTGATAAGTATTATGCAATTTATTCTGGTTTGTGCAGGTTAACTTATGAAACAAATTTGTCAATTTAACAAAACTAAATTTTAACTGTGGGTACTTTTAGTTAGCTAGGCAGGTACCTCCTAACAAGATTTGTAAAAGAAATTGGAAGTTATTACAAATACCTTACCCCCATAAGGGACAATAGAGCTTTGTGTATTTAACTTCCATAGTTCCCAATTTCCCCTTATTTTCATTTTAACCAGGACAATGTTGTTAAAAAAATTTATTATCACAGGTGAGCTTGGGATCTCAGTATGCCAGCCGATGTGTCATACCTGTACAGTGTGAGTCCTCCCTTTCATTCTGCATTTGCTTCAGACTTCTACGCTGTAAATAAGAGAGCCACTGAGTACAATTGCGGTGCCAACCACAACAGTTTTGGTCGATTTCCGACCTCCTACTCCACCACCCTGGAAACTATAGCGCCACCTAAAGTTCAAAATTTGTACCCAAGTCATACGGACCGAAAACTAGTGAGCCAACTGAAACTCAAATCGATCATATCACAGAAAAAAGTCGCAACAAATTCTAACAATGATCGTTTAAATAGAAAAGACAAGAAAGTAACATTTGCCGACACGCAAGGGCAATCATTAACACTTATAAAATATTTAACCGAATCGACAAATGAGCCGCCCAAATCAATGACATCTGGTGACCTTATAAGGGACTTGGTAAAGAATTTAAGTTTAAGTTGTTCGCATTCGGAACCTAATTCTAAAGAAAAGAAGTTTACTTTTAAATTTGCTCAGCCGGTGGCTAACTATGTTCAGTTTAAACGAAGAATCGAGTTACACAATGTGTCGTTGGAAAACATAATGGTACAAAGTAACTCGAATTTGTGCGGAACTGTCAAGGTTAAAAACCTAAGTTTTAACAAAACTGTTAACGTTCGTGTGACTTTTAACAACTGGGAGTCTTATTTAGACCATCCCTCTCAATATGTGAGGAATGCTTATGAGAATGGGGCACTTGATACCTTTCACTTCAATGTCGCCATTCCTCAGGGCCAAAGTACGGACATTCAGCTGTGCATTCAATATGTTTGCGATAGCGGTGATTTCTGGGACAATAATTGGGGAGAAAACTATGTAATTGCTGTCACTGTACCAGCTGGTGCTGATAAAACAAAACCGCATGTACATAACCAAATACCCACTGGTACCGCTACAGACTATGTGCCATCCACATATACCGAACTGCCAGGGGCACAGTACAATTCCTGGTTGGAATGGGAAGGAAATGGACCTTTTTACTAATCTGTGATCATTATTCAGTTACACGTATGCAATTTCAGCCAAACTGCAGTATTAAGCTTTGTGGAAAACTTAATTTTTGTTGTTGTTTACACGCAATTAGCGAAGTACATGTCGTAGTTGTGATGTAATAATGCATGTTATGCACATTTGCCTGGCGCGCTTTTCTCCCCCTTAAAGCGTTTTCTGCATGATATACCCGTGTTGTGACGACACAATACATAATGGTGCAGATGACCCCCACCCAGCACACTTGCCTTATTCATTTTTTAAAGCTATATATTTATATCTTTATATTATGGTCGTAATTTTGTACAACATTGTTAAAGTCTAACACTGTTCAAATACATTCACCGTGTCAATTTGATGTGTGGTATAAATCAGGTCATAAGATGATTCACAGCGTTATCGCGCGTAGCATGCTACGCCGATGGTGATATAACCGGTACAACGGTGTTACACACGCATTAAAATTGTTCTGACGAAGTATGTTGGTAGTACATCGGACAGTAAGTCGAACAGTAGGTGGATAGATCGCAACCGACCGCTGGCAAGTCGGTCGTGTCCTCGGGCAAGGCGGATGTTACTTAAACACAGTACCTGAATGAAATAACGAACCAATCTAAAACAAAGTCATTTAGGTCAATAATTTTGTTGTAATATGTAATTTAGGTATTGGGCACCGATTACCCAGACGATTAGCCCTATTACAGTGATTTTCAACCTTTTTGCTGCACTGGAACCCCATGGAAACATTCTACTGACTTGAGGAACCCCTGTGCAATAATTTGATTGTCTTATGTAAAAAAGCATTTAAATTTAATGTTTATTCATTCAAAATTAAAAGTTGCGGAACCCCTGGACTGTAATGGCTTAACCCTGGTTGAAAACCACTGCCCTATTATAATGTCACTTTCCGCGTTGTCCGATAGGCAGGTATAATCAAAATTAACATATTTAATACTGACCTAATATGTGATGGGTGGTAGTGTACATGTTTTATGTAAGTTGCTTAACTTTCACGGGGATTGTATAATATGTAGTTTAAGAATGGTGGATGGCAATTCACGCTTGGTGATTTTAGTCGCTGATGCGGTATTCGGATGATTCATACATCTCGTGTGTAGTTGTCGAATGTTGACCCGACTGGCTTTATTTTGATATATTTGCTACAGCCAGGTAAAAAAAGCGTTCTAAATACTGTGTTGCTGCTATGTTTATATCGAAGCACCCAGCGTTCGAAAGCAGATAAGCCGGTTAATATGTCTCCCAGCGAAGTTAAAAAACGCCCTTGAGTTAGGAAGGTTGGCCGCGGATTAAAGAGATTAACTCATTGTGTTTAAAAGGTTGCAAGAGTTAGCAAAGAGCAACACGACTGGTTCTGCACAGTCTTTTCTTATCGAACTTGACCAAGTTACACCGTCGATTGTTGTTAAGTATACAAAAATGAAAGAGGGACCCTGTTTAAAGCAGGAAAACAAATAACACTTTAGAGACTGTGGATGAAGCGGACAAGGTAACTGGAACACAAACACAGCATTATATCGCGCCTTTATGTTCCGTTATTCCAACATTGTAAAACAACTTGAAAATATATAGACACCTTTTACGAATTGTAATTAAAGGCTAAAGAATACCACGAAGGTTAAACACATCCGAGTTATTTACAGCTATTGGTCACGCGCCTTCTGCGTGGTCGTCTGCGGCTTCAGTATGTTTGTGTTGTTTGACTGCACTCGATTCAACCTAACTTACAAGAGAGCTGTGCCTCAATAAACTCCAAGTTCAAATATTTACAAAAATGTGGGTATTTTTCTGCCGATACAGGAAACTGGTCATCATGAACCGTTGTACCAAATTTAGCAGCGTGAGAAATAAATGTATGATGTTAAATAGAATCTATGTTTTATTCACGTGAATGTGAAATAAGATAAAGTTGTCACACGGTTAATCGTCAGTTTAGCTTTCACCCACTATCAGGTTAACGAAGGCTATTGTAGTGCATTTTATATGATTAAGAAGTCATTTTAGTATAAGTGCAACGTATTAATCTAGTGGACCTAAACGGTGTCCGGGTAGTGTCTTACCCAAAGATAAAATCACATTCGATTCTACAACGTAACACATACGCACACAATATAAACATCCAAAAACATGCGGCCGACAAACCCATATCAATTATTGTATACAGCATATGCCCAACAAACACTTTGCAGCACTTTGCAACCTGTGGAAATATACAGCCAAGTATTTGCTATATATGGGCTTAAAGCCTTAAACAGTCTTAAAAAATATTTGACAATGACCACGTGAAACCGACAGCAAAAGAGAAGGTATACAAATCGACCATTAATATCATGGGGTAGAAAAAAGAACCGTCCAGACGCCATTAACCACGTTCGCATGGGCACGTCGCTTGTGTTGTTCACTCTCGAGCATTTGCGTCACTATGGTAATTGACCAATCGCGTCGTAGAGAGGCTGGGCGGTTCCGTCGTGTATTCTAGTCAAATATTCAATGTTATCGACGTACATTCTTCCTAGTTCCTACCCTTGTGCTGGAAGGCTATTTAATAGCTTTCGGACCATTGAACCTTGTAATACTGGTTGCTAACTGGGTCAGGGTTAATCAACAGAATTTCAAAACTGGACTGGAGAATTTCTGGAATTTGTATACTAGTAGCCATTACAGCTCAGGTTTAACTGTTCCAAGACCAATGTGGCATATGGTTAATAACACTTTTAGCATAGTGTTGATAAAAACTTAATTTTTGACCCAAACACACAACCACGCGGAAAGTGGCCGGAAAGAGAATAAAATGAAGCATCCACACGACTAGAATCTCTAACCTTATCCCCTGAGGCCCAAACCACGCTGTTCGACTATTTAAATTGGGTTGTTATTATAGAATACTGGACTGTATTCTCCGTGGATTTTATTTGAACGTAGAAAGGTTTATATATATATATATATATATATATATTGGCTGCGTGTTTGTTTATTCGACCATCTAACGCTCATTAGACCCATATTTGTCAGAGCACAACACAGCAAGGTATGTTGAGGACGTAGGAGAACCAGCTTGGCGAATACCCAACAGCGTCAAAACAAGCGGCCATGCTCACCGCACCAGTCAATCACGCGCGCACGGCATGCGCATTCCGGGAGAACACGTGGTACCAGCTTGCTCCACATAAACCGGCCTGGCAACAATTTTTCTTCCGCAAGACCTAAAAAATCCATCTGCATGCAATATACATTATGCAAGAAAACTTGATACAAATTGATCCATATCTACTTTCTTGGCAAGTAAGGTAGACGGTGGCCACTTGTCTAATGGAAAATGCAAGCGACTATAGCTAGCAACGAAACAGTTATCGCCTACATGTGTAGTGCATGGCAAGAGTGTGTGGAACCTCTGGCCTACATTCCCTAATTCAAACCCGCGTGCACAACACAATGCATCATTCAGACCATGCTTATAGTTCATTCTGTGTTAAAAGTTTAGTATTTTACCCGGTTCAGGATTTTTACTGTTTAAACAAAATTTTGCGTTGTGTGCAGATTTTTTATGCCAACAAAACACTATCCCTTAAACATTTTTCCTATTTGATTGATTACTTTCGTATACGTTTGAAAATCTTTTTTACTGTTATAATTGTACCAGTCGATATCCCCTTACCACCGGTTGCATGGTATTTTGTAGTTATTGTCGATGTAATGCTAACACATGAGTTACTTTCTTACTTTTTTTGGACCATTACGTCACCAGAGGAAACAATTATAACTTCGAATTAAGCGGGAAACCAACGTTGTAAACCAGGCGACAATATCCGTTTCAACCTCTAAGTATAATTAAGATCATCTAATAAAGCCGATCATTACATAAGCCGACACATTTTTGCGGCTCAATAAGTATATATCTATTAAATTAGTAACACACGTGATTAAAGAAGTAATAATAAAGGGCTACCAACACACACACGGATTTTAGACTATAACCCCCATATTAGGCTTACACACTATTATCACATAAGGCTTATAGGCTACTATCATAGGGTGTGGGAATACACAAGAAACTCGGGTATTGCTTATAATGATACTTGTTAACTATGAAGTTGCTTATCCTATGTACTTGAGTCGCGTTTCTGCTAAATCGTAATGAAATAACTAAAGATCGTTAACCGCTTGTAACTGCTACAATTGCTAAAAACATTTTACGACCCATTGACTATGTACGTAATAATAGTGTGTGATATATATGCTCAGGTATTTTATATTGTGGAGGGTTCCTGGAATTCTTTTGTGTTTTGTTTGGGCTTTACGAATTCAATTTATTTTTTTTAAGTTTCTTTAAAATTTGAAGTTAATTTTTGTTTTGAGATATCGGCTATCAACGCCTATCAACAAAAATCCCTAGAAACTTTCTACTTTATTACTAATTTTATTACTAAAATTTAAAATAAAGGGCCAATTAAAAAATCGGGCTGAAATAATACATTTTCGTCGAATAGATTCTAAGTGAAAACCCTGTCACGAGCATTACGCAAAATAAATATATAAAATCGTTTCGGTCTTGCGGAGAATACAGTCAATCCGACTTTATCAGAGGAAACTCGTTCGGGTGGAAATCGAATTTGCACTATCAGCTACATCCCAATCCAGGAAAGATTTGTGCCGTATAATTCTCATCGCGTCCCGTTTAAATCTATGTCAATTAGTTAAAACCGCCACGCCATTAGTAGCAATTTAATAGAAATAATCTAAACTTGTACGGTTAAAATCCTATATGCAACGTTGCTTAATCACATTAAACCTTGGCTGCGTTATAATGAATTTGGAAGCCCACAGTTGTTAATTGATACGAACCAAACTGACTTTGGAACAACTGATTTCACCCTGGTCTATTGTGTACGGATGTGGCATTGGTATTCTGAAGGAAAAAGTAATTCTCTTTGTAAGCAATCATCTGGGCCAACTGTTGTCTGCAGCCCAGAAAGTGGTTGAAATCCATTGGTAAGCTTGCTCATTCCAAGCTCATTCCTGGGACGTGCAAACATCACTGTTACATCCACAAACACAAGTTACCACCAAACAAACTCAGTGCAAACAGTTTGACAATTTATTTCCAACCCTGTGTAAATAACGACATACAGGAACACAGCAAGTATTCTTGTATCGCTGTGTAAAAAACAACAGCCATATACTGGCATTAAACTTTAACAAAACTTGCTAGATCTAAACTAGACGAATTAAAGATCGCCGCCATTGCTATCACTAATTGATCTCATATAATCAAATTGATTTGAATACTTTTTTGTGTAGGTTTAAAGTCATTATCTTTCGATATATATTAATCGTAGACTTGTAACTGCTGGATTTATCCATACAACTCTAAATAAATTATTTGCAATACGCATATTTATCTACGCCAATAACTTACACAATCGAACCTATTACAAATATACCGTTTTCAAAATTAATTAGGAATATGATATAGGATATTCATGTTTATCCCCGTGAATCGACAACCCTTCGGCTAAAGGCGGCGGACTAACCCACCAGACTAATCTGTCGGAGTAATTTTTAGTCTGTGTATGATTTAATCGCTTTTTCCAATATATACTTTGTAACTGTCCAGGTTTTAAATTCACGATTTAGACTTTTTTTCAGGTTTATCTAATTTTGTAATAGTTCACCATTTAATAACGCGGTTATACCAAGCGTTTCGTCGTTGTCTGCATTTAAACGGCGGTCGGGAATAGAAAATGAGTCATTGTCTTCACCTCTTATGCGCTTGCATTGTGCACGGACTACTGAATAAGGAAACTGTTGTGAAACCGGTATCTGAAAGCGAGTTCAACCACCATTGGATGCTAAACTTGTACTATTTATTTCCACTAACATAACGTAGTCGGAAGGAGCGTCAGCCGATAGTTGGTAAAAGGTAAAATCTAAACTTGCAACTAACGTAGTTGGTTGTGTCCTCAGGCAACAGAGTCGGCGCGTCGTGTGAACCTTGTAATTTGGCGGCATATATTAAAAATGTAGAAACGTCTTAATGCTATTTTCTATCAAAATTGGCACGTTTTTTTACTACGGTTTTTTAAAAACCCATAATCGCCACATCGTTTACCAGGCCCGTTTTAACCTTGGGTTTGTTTGGTTTTGGACTTTGTTTATAAATGAAAGATATATTGTTATTCTCCTTTAACCGGTAAAAAGTAAGAAAACATGGTGAATGTGTCACTAAAACAATTTCTAAACAGAAATCGGATTCAAAATCGGTTCTATTAACGATTTAGCGGCACAATATGTTAAGAGAAAGTAAGAATTGCAGAGTTTTACCACCACACGGCTCAGTACGCCACCTTCCGGCAATTGGTAAACTCACGGCATTTTGATAGTGTAATTCGTGGGCTCTCTACTGCAACCTAGCAAAAACTGACATTTTTTAAAATAAGTTAAATTTTTTCATTCTAAAATATTGACGTACACATTTTCTATAACTTAACGTGTTGTTGTAACAATACCAATTGCAAGTACGACCGTATGTCTGGTTAGCTTACTCAGTATAAACATAGTTACATATATTCCATGACTACGGTAAAAGCGTCAATAAACAGATTAGATCTTCCCAAATTTTATTTGTGAATATTTTTATAATAATTCTTGAAAGAATAATTGGTATATCTACTTAGGGGAAATCCCCGGCAACGAGGTTTTTTTTGTTTATTTATCCTTAAGAAACGCCCGAATGTTTGCTAAGTTTATTGTGTTCAAGAAATAAGCTTTAGTTTCAATTTAAATCTTTTTTTAATGTTTTATGCTATATTATTAGAATTTGCGTTATGTCGAAATTCAGTTCGGCGATTTAAAATTCTGTCGTAGAATTTCCTAGCTTTAGCTAGTCTACACTATTTGCCAAATGTATCAATCAATCAATCAAACATATTTATCGTTAAACGCACAGCAACAAAATAATTACAATACGAAAATAAATTAAACTAAGGTTTAAAAAGGAGACACTGAAAAACTATGCAGTTATTAAAGCAGGTGCCACCTTATGATATCTAAAAATTAAAATATAAAAATAAATTAGAAATAATTAAAAAATATATTGTATATATTCTGCTACTACATAAACCTTTGCACGCCTTTATTAAAATCTGGTCTCCAGGTGCTGTACATTTGTTTATTTGTTCGAATTGAGATTGAAATTATATCTGTAAAGCAGAGTCAATGTATGTTATTTTTCAAAATGTTTCAAAAAGTAAATGAGGTTTTGAGTGAATGCGCAAGCGAAGCGAGGGAGCTTTACTTACGAGGATCTGTGGAGACACACGATGGCGCTCCAACTGCGCTGGAGTTCCACAGAAAGTGGGTTGCAAGGAACGTGCCGTGCGTCTTCCGCAACATTATCGACCACTGGCCCGCTTTGCACCGATGGAACGAAGCGTACCTTGCACGTCGGATGGGAGATAAGCTGATCGATGTCGCGGTGACGCCAGATGGATTCGCTGACGCCGTGCGTGACGGAAAGTTTATGTTGCCCGAGGAGCGATCCATGACCTTTTCAAGCTTTTTGCGCCAGCTCAGTGAGAAGGACGGAAGTGACGTGTTTTACATCCAGAAACAGAATTCGAATCTCACCAGCGATTTTGCAAAGATCAAAGATGATGTCGATCCTGACTTCGCATGGGCGACCGAAGCTTTCGGATGCAAGCCGGATGCCGTAAACTTTTGGATGGGAGGGGAGCGTGCTGTCACCTCGCTGCATAAAGATCACTACGAGAACCTTTATTGTGTGGTTAAAGGGAAAAAGACCTTCACTTTGATTCCTCCTTCAGACCGACCATTTTTACCGTACAACAGCTATCCATGCTATCAGCACCATTACCATGATGGATGGAAGATGAAGAGGATCAGGGAGCCTCCAACTGTGCCGTGGATATCGATTGATCCATTGAACCCTGACTTGCAGCAACACCCAGCTTATCGGCAAGCACAACCGATCACATGCACTGTTCGTGCTGGGGAAGTCTTGTACCTCCCCTCCCTGTGGTACCACCATGTGCAACAAACTGACTCAACGATCGCCGTCAATTATTGGCACGACATGGACTTTGATATCAAATACGCATATTTTCAAACCCTAGATAAATTAACTTCACTCTTGTCGGAGAGTTGATGCATTCATATTTCTTGTTTAGGCGAATTTGATTCAACAAATTTACAACCCAGTTATACTTTTGCATGGATTAAAGACATTTTTAATAAATTCTGTTTTTTACTATTTAAATAAAATTAGAGTTGGAAAGTTTAAGGTGGATAGAGGTTGATTAACAATGGCAGAAAAGCATCGTTTGTTAGAAGATAAAGAAAGAACAAAGAATTGGAAACGGTGGGGGCCGTACCTATCCGAGCGGCAGTGGGGAACTGTAAGGGAGGATTACTCTCCTGACGGCAACTGGTAATCCTCATTTTGTATTTTTGTTTCCTCATCTGGTTTCATTATATGCTTAATATATATGTTCAGGGAGTTATTGTGTCAAACTCAAAGCACGAAACAATCACTGCTTATTTCTAACATTTGCATAGTTCGAATTTCCACATCCTACTGTCTGGTTATAGGCCTACTAGCTAAATGTCTTGTACATGTTGACGTGGCTTTAACCTTATTTATATCCTGTTTTACACATTTATATTATACTTTGGTACTGAGTTGTAAACATGTGTGAGTTGTAAACGCTGAAATCAACATTTGGTTTCCACAACAGCTGGGAATATTTGAGCCACGAGGAGTCTCGATCTCGTGCTTATCGGTGGGGGGAGGATGGGTTGATGGGGTTCTGTGATCGCCAGTGTCGTCTCTGTTTCTCGGTTGCGTTGTGGAATGGAAAGGATCCGATACTCAAGGAGCGACTCTTTGGGCTGACAGGTGCAGTTGGTGCTGTACTACCCACTGGCATGAATACTTGCCGTTGCTAAAAGTCGATATAATCGTAGTTAATAATTTTTTCTGCAATGCATATAATAACCAATATGATAAAAGGATGGATAATTTTGTATTTTTTGTGTCTTCTAAGCAAACACATGAAACTTTTTCATTTTACCTTTCCATAAATGCTGCTTTTATTGTTGGTTCGTTTAACCTGCTGCTGCTTACAGTGTTCAAGTTTGTTGATTTCTTCAAAATATTTCATCAATATGTTTGTTGTTGTATGGGCAATGAGATTTATTTGTTGTCCTTTGACTATATATATAAAATATGTGTAGGGTTTACTGAGATGACTAGTGGATAACTGTTGTTCGTAATAGAATAAATAGAGTGTATGGTATAAATAGAGCATGGTAAGGATAGTTATTCAACCAGTATCCCTCTCTTGACGGCCAGTGAAAGGGCCCAAGCACTTAAGAAGTGCCAACAGGTAACGTGAATATGTTGAGACAGGTCCGGAGGGAAATCACGGCGAAGACGTGAAAGAGAATTATTACTACCTCGACAGCAGCCCCACCCATAGCTACATGAAGATGTTGTACAAATACCCACAGGGGGAATTCCCCTACTCCGACATCGTGCATGAGAATCGCAGACGCGGGTTGGAGGCGCTGGAGTATGAGCTGGATGATACTGGTAAGGATGTAGGGGGCATAATTTCACAGGCAATGTGGTGTATTGTGCATTGACAGTGTAACAAGAATAAATAAATTACCTCAGTACAATTTCAAGGTAGTTGAGACCACCGGATGCATGGAATCGTATTTTCTCTGATAATACAGGTTTAAGTTGCCAGATTGTTAATTGTCAACCTGAATCAGTCTGGCATGACTTCCATAATCAAACATTAGTCACATGGCTTGATATAATAGCAACACTAGTTTCTTGCATGAATGTTTAATGTTTCATGAAAATTAAGTTCCTTAGTTGTTAAGGACCCTTACAGTGTTTGTGTTAAGTGTTTTATAATTAGGTGCAACTGTCATTTGCATCTTTTTTCTGGTTGTTATCATTTAATTATATTTTATCTAAAAATGTTAATTGTGTGAGAGATAAACTACATCATGAAGAAATATTGATATTTCTGCAGGAGCGTTTAATAACGGGAAGTTTTGGGATGTGCAGGTGGAATATGCTAAGAATGCTCCCCAGGACATTCTGTGCCAGATAACAGGTTATTATGATAACTTTGTGTTTTTATATAAAATGACATATTAAACTAAATATTTACAAAATTTGTTCAAAAATATTGTTTCAAAAATAAATATTGCATAATTGTAACTAAATATTGAGAAAAATTGTTTAAAAATATTGCAAAATTGTAAACAATTACTCGAGATATTCCTGTGGCCTGTAACCTCCGCCACTTTTTAACCAGCTTGAATCCAATGAATCACCGTTGCCTCTAATTCACATTATAACCCTCCCTCCTCCTATGAAGTCAGCAACCGAGGTTCGGAGTCTGCAGAGATCCACGTTCTACCCACCCTGTGGTACCGCAACACGTGGATATGGGGCTGCACACACGAGGGCTGCACCCTCAAACCCTCCATTCGGAAGATGGGGGATAATAAAGTGAACTGTAAACATCAGACCTTGGGTAGGAAAAACTTCGAAATTGATAATTTATATAATAGAGTGTTGATTATGTTTCAAGCACTTTCTACCTCTTGACTGGGTGCATGAGGAGATTTACTATCTGGCTTCCTACTTATGAAGATATAAATGAACTAGCCATCCACACAAAGCAATAGTTCCAGCATAGCTACTGTGAAGTGGACACACAGTGTAACATTTCTCAACCGTATGCCCTGGGTGTGTTAGGATTGCCATATATAACACCAGGCTTCACACGCACGAGGATATCAATAGATCAACAGGACTGAACGCTGTATTAACTGTGAAATGTAGGCATAAGGTGTGTTCAAGAGAGCAGTGGACAAACACTTAATCACCATGACTTGGCAAACCCTTACCATCATGACTCGGCAAACACTTACCACCATGAATCGGCAAACACTTACCACCATGACTCGGCAAACACTTACCACCATGACTCGGCAAACACTTACCACCATGACTCAGCAAACACTTACCACCATGACTCGGCAAACACTTACCACCATGACTCGGCAAACACTCAACCATAATAACTCAGCAAAAATGTCGTAGACACGATGGAATGGAGCTTCATGGATGTACCCGATCAACCGAAACCTCAACTCTTGTTCACCGAGAATGAAACGAACACGAAGGATTTGTTCAACATTGACCAATACACCAAGTACACCAAGGATGCCTTCCATAGATACGTGGTGCACAGTGAGTTTATTGTCCCCAATATAATTGTTATTGTACAATTTGTTTGGCCGTATCGATGAGTTAGTTAATGCATCGGCTTAATAACTGCTGACTCTTTCGTTTGTGTTGTTGGGCAAAGCACTTAGAGTATATCAACTTAGTGTATGTATATTGTCTAAGCCTTTTGCGGTATTGGGTTGAATTAAAATAGAGGTGTCTCAACGCAATGCTCCATTATATCCATGATGTTTCAGCATGTGAAAACTATCATTGTGTTTTTCTATTTAAACACATAAAATTCACTAAACATCAAAGCATTAGTGTATACATGTAAAACAGTGGACACGATTTGTTTCTTAAATCAGAAGACGTTAAACTGTGTAATGTAGGGTCCAGTGGCCAGTGTCCAGGATAATTTTTATAAGTTTTATTATAACTTTATTAGAATGGAAACTATAGTCATAATTGATTTTAAAAATGCACTTTGATGTGTATACAGTAAGAGAAATGAAAACGATTAAACCATAGTCAGCAAACCAAGTGGTGGTTTGCTGCAATCTTTGATTTAACTATTAACAATATTATTACTACAGTCGGTTTTAACTAGAATTGACAGCAGACCATGGCAGGATATCCTGTCGTGTCCCAGTGTCTCTGATAAATTAGTTACCTCAAATCTGTTGTTGAACAAGAGATATGCAACCTACAGCCTGTGGGCAGCCCGGTAAACAAAATCATCTGACCCCTGCCCTTTTACAAATTGTGGTAGTTATATGGCCTGACGAGTGGTTTGGTTTCATGAATCTACACTTCTTGCAATATGCGTAATTGTTGTTTTCATGTTAAACTGTTACTACTTTTCCTAGAATTATTCTATACTCTTGCTGAATAAAGATTTCATTGGCCAATTTTAACAACATTTTAAACAGTTTATTAATTAGCTGTTGGTAGAAAATGAAAACAGCTCGGGTTGCCCACGGCTGGTTGAATCTCCTTTTTGTGGACAAACTTTTCGTATTGGCAGGACCAAGTGAAGTTAGTTGGCTAAACAAAGTGCAAAGAGCTTGTCTGTCAAAAGTCACTGTAAATGCTTATGTATCCTTGGGCTATACTCAAATGCAACTAATCATTTCATATAATTCGGATTTCCATGTTTATCAATTTGATGTTAATATAACCAGCAATGGCAGTGTAATGTGGTATGACTGTTTATGTGTCCAATATTTTGTGTCCAATATTTAAAATTGCAATTGTAATTTGCTTGAATGTACGGTGATGTTTTCTTGATTATCAATATAAACATATGCCATATAATTTAGTAAAATCAGGTAATAAATATTTTATATTCCAGATAAATCTGGTTTAACAGGTTTTCTGTTTACTTAGCAAGCTGTATAATCACATGGCCAACCACATCAATAGACCTGCATTAGCCATGCAATTTATATTTTTGTTTCTGTTGGTCTCTAATTAAACAACAACCTGTCAGTTTCAGATTAGTCAGCAGGAAGTTTATCTTTAATTTCTGCTCCTTCCAGACCAAACAGAAGCTACCTCACCAGGCAACAAAGGCACCAAAGTGGCAGCTTACTATAAACTTCTGGTTCCAGCTGGAGGTTTGTTTAACCCAACCAACATTGATTTTGATTTGATTCTATAGATATAGAGTTGTGGAGTTTGACACACAAACTTGGTCTGGGCTTCTAACGATAAGCTAATAAATTTTAAGCATAACTATAGAACATTTAATAGGTCAAACATATTTTGTGTGACATCACAATCGCACCAGCAACATATAATTATAACAATGCATATCAGTGATGTCACATAGCAATATAGGCATTCTGCCTAAACATATTGCTTTATGTATAAATAAGACAAGTTTTTTTAGCAGAAAATCCGTCCTAATACTTCAAACAGAGCTTAAAAAAGAAATTAAAAATAGCTTGGCATTGTGAATCTCCTTTTCAACAGAGAATTCCATTTAATTTAAGGCATACTTACCTGTAATGTCAGGGTTGCAAAGACAAAAATTGCAACTTTGTCTCGTAAATTGCACCTCTGGCCCTAATGTGAACCAAGATTTTAAATTCTACTTCAAAATAATGATGTAAACCTAAAATAGCCCATTATGCCTACAAAACATAGGATAGGATAGGATACTCATGTTTATCCCTGTGAATGGTAAAATCAAATGGGTTAACACACAGGCAATCGTCAGATCGCCTCACGCCCACTGTCAGGTTACCAGAGCTAGTGCAGTGTGTTGTGTGTGATTCACATGTTACTTCAATTTAGTATAACCCACTAATCCCCTGGGTTCAGGCAATGTTCGTTACGTGACTTGCCCAAGGCCACAACTAGTTAGCGACTAGTTTTCAACCTGCAACCTTTTTGTTGAAAGACGTCACACCATGCACAACAACATAATTATATTTATACACATTTTGCATCCTAATTAAAATAACAAGTTTACACCAATCCGACATGTGATTCATGTATGTATGCAATATACTTAAGTTTTACAGCCTGTCCTATATTAATTGTATTATGGTGTGCTATAACAACTGTCTTTTTGCCATGTTTTTCCATTTTTTTGATAAGTTTTATGTTTAGTATTTTAAATTTTTTTTTTTTATAAATTATTGGTTTTAGAAGGGGTAAAGCAAAACAAATAAACTAAAAGTCAACTAAACAAATCACTGTGTTTAAATATTCATTGATGCAGAGAGCGTGGTTCTCCACTCGCGATTGGTTGACTCTGCCAGCTCTCCAAAGGAACTACAGCTGTCAGATTTCAACGAAATAATTAAGCAACGCAAAACAGAAACCGACCTTTATTACAAGGTTAGTTGTGTTGGGTTGTCCGGGAGGGTGCTGGTTGATTATGCTTGGTAAGATGAATGAATAATGGGTTTTCACACTACCCTACCACCCAAATAACACTCTCACATCAATATAAGCAAAACAATTAACAAATGTGTTTCATTTATGTCACTCAGTTACTACGTGCAAGGTTCTTGACATAGTTATTTTAAGGCCCATTCCTTATTAATCAGGCCCCATCGTAGCTTATTCACTGGTTTTCATATTTAAGGTAATTGGAAAAATGCCAGGGGTGTTATCATCGAAGCCATCATTAGATTACCTCACTTCCATTGTCGTGTTACTAGAGCTATTAAAGTGTGTTTTAAATGATTGAGACGTTTTTTTTTTAAATTTAAACCATTAATCTAATAGGTTAAGGTGTCTTGCCCAAGGACACAACCAACAAGCTAGCGACTGATTTTAATCTAAAGCAAATATCGATACTTTGTTTACAAGTATCGTTGCAACCCTGCTTCGGACCTACATGAATATCTTATCATACACATTTATGCTGCATTGTCCACCCCTAGAGCAAGTTCCCACTCATTCAAGGCGAATGTATTAAGATATTGCGGCAGGCATGTGCAGGACTGCTGTGGTCCAAACAGTTCTACCATTACATTGTGGATGACTGGCTGAAAGGAGATGCAGACCAAATACCTCCACCACAATCCAGGTTTGTCATATTTGCTATCGATGTTTCTTTTATGTTAGGAAAGTATATTC